>OVAQ01001481.1:0-12760 GCA_900406345.1 Erysimum cheiri
CCCCACCTTGGCGATCCATTGGTTGGATCTCTTGCTGGATTCTCACCATTACTCGTTTGAATCAATCCGGGCTGTTCAAACTGAGAAGCCGTGGTGCTAATATCTGCAGATGAGAAGCTCGAGGAGCATGGTGAAGAAGAAAACGACAACCTTGAGGACGATTCAGAGGAGGCTCCCTTCTGTTTCTCCTTTGCAGCCTTCTTCTTCTTACTCTTCTCCTGCAATTCCAGTAACATTCACTTTAATTATTCATTTTCTTCCATAGCAAAAATATCCTTTCTGTACTGATTGCAGATTCTTACCGTTGAAATGTTGGTTTCACCGACATTGTCACTTGTTTTGCCTGCAAGAGAATTCCCCATTGATGTCAAAAAAAAAAAGAATTCCCCACTAAAATTAACTTTTATCCAATACGTAGTTCTGTTAGGTATACACCTTTAGATAATTAAAGAGAATTCTAAAGACAAGGCATGTTCTATAGCTTTGGTTTCTTTCATTATTGTGGTCCTGAACCTTGAATTTAGGATCTCAGTCAGGAACTAGAATACAAAAACAATGTCTTATGTGGAAGAACGTTTCCTCTCAAACGTTAAATTTTTCGCCTTTCAGGTTTTAACGGAGAAGATTTAGCAAGCTAAGACTAAGGAAAGAAGAGAGAGAGAATGCTACCTGAAGGTAGAGACTTGAGCTCATCTCCGGCGACGGCAACACGTCTCGCTGGATAATGTTGCCGGTAAAACACCTGAAAGATCCCATTCATACATCCAATCTGTTTATTAAGGTTTGGATTCTCATCTGACAAGTTATACAAAAGCTTCGCCGACATCTTCTTCTTCTTCTTCTTCTTTGTCTTCTTTACTCTGGTCTCCGAATGTTTTTGACCCTAAAAGACTTTGGGACTTTAAGATTCCCTCATTATCAATTCTTGAAAATCTCCAGTNTGTCTTCTTTACTCTGGTCTCCCAATGTTTTCGACCCTAAAAGACTTTGGCACTTTAAGATTCCCTCATTATCAATTCTTGAAAATCTCCAGTTTGTGATGTCTCCTCTGTTTTGTGTATCAGAGGAAGTAGAATAAGAAGAAGAAGGGACAGGAGGGCAAAGAAGAACCCAGCATTAAGACAAAGGTAAAGCTACTTGTGAAGTTTTGACCAGACAAGGAATTAGGTTTCTCTGTGTATGTTCTCTTGGAGGGGTTCCTTGAAGAAGAAAGAAGAGAAGAAGATATCTTTTTCTTTTCTTTTTGGTTGTTCTTTGAGAGAAGTGAGTCTGTAAAAGGCAAAGAGCTCTCTCTACAAATTATATGAAGAAGCTTTTTAGGCATATATAAACAACGGTTGTAATAATGTATGTGTACGTACATACACATGCGTGTACACATGTATTCGTGTGTATCCGTAGATTTATACATGTAAGAGAATGTAATTGAATTGTTTATTATTTTATATGTTTTTTAAAAAATTAAAATTTATGACAAAGCTCTGAAAAAATCTGCTTGGGAATAATGAGGTATCTATTTTTTATGCATCTCTGATGAAAGTGATGCACATGAAAGCACAGACCAAATTAAATTCTTTTGTTTTTAATCCAAGACTAAAAAAGGAAGATATTGGATAAATGCCTTTTATATTTCAGTTTTCAATCCGAGTACAAGTATCTGTTTATCTTATTCTTACTGATGAATATTGTACGTTTGCTTCTTTTTATGGTCACCAATGGTGAATGCATCTACTACTTTTATTAATTTCTTACAAACAAATAAGGTGGTACAATTACTAACAATATTAATACAATAATTAATGAACAGAGAAAGGAAATAATAAATGAAATAAATAAATAAATAAAAGGTTTACCTTACACATCCATGTGGACAAAATAATGTGGGTGGGTCTCTTAAGTCTTTGGTGCCCTTTTACATATGCATGTGGAGTTTGTCAGAGACAGACAGCAGAATATTTATTTTCAAACAAATGAATATATAAAGAGAAAAATCCTAATCGAAATAAATAAGAGAGGCAAACTGGATTCCTAATGGCCAAAAACAAAATTATTATTAATTGTTTAGGAAGAAAGTGGATTGGTGCACTGGAAAAAAGCTTGCATGGTCTGAGATTGGTGGGTCTTACAAAATAATAAGCTTTTTTTAGATTCACAAAAGAATACTTAATTAAATTCTTGAAAATGAAACACTATTTTGAAAAGTGCTTATTTCATTTCCTGATTTTATTAAAATAACAAAAATATGATTTAGAGAAAATTATATCTTAAATGTTTTCCCAAACAGTTTAAGTCTTTACAGCCTTTAAATTATTGCATCCAATCACTCTTTCAAAATTCATTGCTTTTGAAATATATAATAAATTTGTTTCATTAAAACATAATAGAAACTGAGGAATTTAAGCTTGTATTATGAGGTAGAATAATGTCTTTTTGGTTTTTCTTTGTTTTATTTGAATTTTGATCATTTGATTTGAGGGTTTATGTCATGCGATGTACTAGTTCAAAACCTTTTTGACAGATCACGTGCTTTTGTTCAACTATGTGCTGTGAACAAGGTGGGGTTTGTTAACTTACTTATTTATGTTATATTGAAATGATTAATTAAATGTTTTTTTTAATTAGCTTGTGAGTTGTGGCCTTGGAAGTAACCAAGGAATATGCTGCACATGGTCAATTAGTGAGCGTTGCGAATCAAGATTCATTATCTACAGTTCTACACTATCGTTACTAAGCGTGTTTTTACGATTATTTCTTCTTTATTATATCATGGATAATATAATTGTGAAATGATATATATAGTGATTCAGTCGGTTCTTTGAAATGCAGGAATATAAACTCCGATCGAGTTTCACAAGCTATTACAATTAACACGACGATCACGTCGTATCTGAAAGATTTACTAAGGTCTAGTGAGTTTAATATCACGATGGATATATAAAACATTACGAAATATGACGTATATCGTTGTGTTTGACCAAAACGAAAAAGGTCCAGTGACTTAGGTTTCATATAATTAAAAATAACAAAATCATAGAATAATAGAATAAAAGATGTTGAAGAATAGTATTAGCGATAATCTTGATGACCAAGTAAATAGGAGAGATTGTGTATATTTAGATTTCCTTTTGTGTTACATTGCCATATATCGTTGGTTGTTGTATCTTGTATAAATATCGACCTTTAGGTCAAGAATCAATAACACAAATCATTCGTCTAATACTTGTCAAATAGAATAACATAATTTTTTTATTAATAAATAAACCTTAAACTCAGTTGTGTAACCATACGATTGTAATTAAAGGTTTTTTTAATGTATCATAAACTTAGCATAAAAGTGAATTGATTGAACGTAAACCATCATTCCCAATAATTGTATGATTGTATATATATATCGGTAAAAGCATATGAAAACGCATGCAGGTTATTAATCAAAATCAGTATACTTAAAATTATTCATATTGTATGATCGTAACGGAAGATTAGTTTATATTTTCATATACCAAACAAACAAAATAAGATTATTAATTTTCTCGAAGAAACAAATACTCTATGAGCTGGTGTCGTCGTTGATGTTTTTCGTTAAAAGAACTATGTATATGCATACCATACGTAGATTATAAAAGATATGTTTCATTCCCAAAGATCTTGATTTAGGGTTTTTAGAAACTTGAGAATGTGTTAGGAAAAAGAACAAAAAAAGAGGGTAGGAAGTTGAACATGGACCTTGTGTTTTGGAAATGTGCTTTTCCAAGTTGACTTTCTTCATTGACCCTTAATCCCCAAATCGGTACATGTATCACACGTCATTCAAGCCATGCATCATATATGATATCATGTAAATAAACCCATCCACTGTAAATCAGTTATATTATATACATTTCATTTTCATGACCATATGAATGTTGATGTACGTACACTAAGTATTTAGATTGAGTTTTAACAAAACAAAAAAGTGTTTAGACAGGGTAATTCATCCGTAAACCTACGAATTGGAAACAAGAAAAAAGTAGTGGGTTTTTACCAAAAAAAAGAAAAGAAAAAAGTAGTGGGAAACAATTGGCAAGTGAAATAAATTAATGGGGAACAAAATCACATGAAGCAAAATTCAGTTTTGATTAATTAAAATAATATACGAATATTATTACTAATTTGTCACAAAGTAATAATAAAAATAAAGATCACTAAATATGTTCCAAACTCTCAGTGTTCTTTACTTTTCTTAATTGTTCAAGGCTTCAAACGTTAAAAGTTTTGAAGGTCCGTGAGGGTAACTTAGTTCTTTGGCTTAAATTGAAGATTAATCCTCATAGTAACACATACTAATAAAAGAGAGAGAGAGAGAGAGTATAAATTCACTTTAAAAAGTGGATATGAATTTCAGTTTGACAGTACTAAGGAAAAAGGTGATTTAATTTCTTCTTGTAACATGTATGCAAATAGGCAGACAAAGTAATAAAGTCTCTCATAGAAATGCGATTCGTGAGACCGTTTCTTAAAGTATTTATCCCCTTACTTTTATGGCATTACTTATAGTGATTAGTTAAAAGCAATTTCATATAACGTACATATTGTTTCGCCACAAAGATCAATTAGGTCAACTCATAGAACAGATAATAGACATCGCCGACTAACAGAGAAAAACAATAAACTCAATTAATTAAGGACCTTGTTGACAAAAAAAAAGAAAAGAAAAATGAAGGACCTAAGAAAAGAATAAGATTAGTTCCTTTCTGTTTATCTCCTTATTATAAATGTATAACTAAAAATTATCGTCAAGATCGATTTGTTATCTAGATTGATATATAGTATATCATATATGCGTGATAAAGATCTGGAATTATTAAGGTTCACTTTTTGATTTAATCTTCTTTTTAACTCCTAAAAAGAAAGGTGTTATCATGAGCACTGGTTAGAAGTTGAACCAAGGCATTACAATTAGGTACATTATTAAATGTAATTATTGTGTGTGGATTAAAAAGGAAAATAAGAAAAGTCAAGTAACAAAATTACTAAATTAAGGCATGCAGGTTTTGGAAAAGTAGATTAAAATTTAAAATTTAATATATTAAAAAATAATAGTTCTCATCATATGCACATGGCAATTTGGTGTTTTCTTCACACATACTTAACTTGCTATGATATAAAAGAAGTTAGTTAAAATACGAGCCAGCACTTAAGTTTTTTTGGTGGGAGGATCTAGTGGTTAATTAAAAAATATAGTCAGTGATATTCCCTAAGCACATAATCCTAATCTGCCCACTACTACCAAACTCTATT
Source organism: Erysimum cheiri (assembly GCA_900406345.1). Lineage (NCBI taxonomy): Eukaryota > Viridiplantae > Streptophyta > Magnoliopsida > Brassicales > Brassicaceae > Erysimum > Erysimum cheiri. The sequence goes on from OVAQ01001481.1 coordinate 5,278, forward strand.
TACGATGAATGCCTCACTGGAAAGTACTAAAATCAAATCATGATATTGCTCGTAACTAAACTAAGAGTAAATTAAATACTTATATAAATTAAACCAACGATAATATATGTACAGTTCCGTGTCTATTAGACAGACAATGAAGGATTCTATGATGATATTAGCAATCTTTTCACTTTTACGATTTGATTCTGTTTGGTAGGACTTGATCTTAATCCATACCACAAGTATTTAATTATATAAAAAATCCATCGGTCATATTCCATCTGTTATTCGTTTAGTGTATAATCAACGTAAGACTATAATTATTGCTTCATAAATAATCTTAGCACTTTTTTTTGGTTTGGTCAGGTACTCAGGTCAGAACTTCCTGTCATTAATCACTTAAGAAATTGGAATTAACAAGATTATTAAGCCCCAGAAAGTGTCCGTTTAGCCAGAGAACCAACAAATACATTCTCTAAATTAGCGTGGAATAAAGCCAACCGAGAAATAAATGAAATGTTCCTTTGACTAGCGAAAGTCGCAGAGTAGGAGACTGACGAGAGATGACCTGTCGAAGAGAATTTAGAGCTCCTCACAACATTGATCGTCGGCGTTACCAGAGAAACTTTGCACATAGTTTCAGAGAATCTTAACTCTATATACCTAGGTTAGGGTGATAAATTTAGTTGCGTATCTAAACACACCGTTCTATGCATGATAGACCATTATGACACCTTCATGTGTAGTTTAACTAATGTTCACAACATTAATTGAATAATATATACTTACTATAATGATCATAGAAAGCTTAAACGGTAAATATATTTACTCCCCACTTTTATTTGTTTAATGATGTACATATTCGTCAAGTTGTCCCAATCATATTGGCATTCCATTTNTAACATTAATTGAATAATATATACTTACTATAATGATCATAGAAAGCTTAAACGGTAAATATATTTACTCCCCACTTTTATTTGTTTAATGAACATATTCGTCAAGTTGTCCCAATCATATTGGCATTCCATTTTTATCTGCATCCATAAGCTAATTAAAAAGCGCACAAGTTGCTGTACCTTGGAACAATGGAACTTCTTTAATTCATCTTCTCTGATTCTCATTTATTTAATTCCTTTATTTCCCCAAAAGTATTTATTTCAACACATGCGAGGGAAATGGAAACATAGACTACATATAGTAACAATAAAATAAAGTAATAAAAACCGTATACACAATCACACAGAAAATTAATGAACTGATGAGAGCATGGAAACCATGTAAGCACCATATGCTTTTTGCAGCCAAAATGATACAACACTTTCTCTTATTGCTAACTCATTTTTTGTAACCCTCAAATTTGAATTTAAGACTAGTTATTATAGTATTTTCGATAAGAATATTCAGCAAACTCTTACTTTGATAAATTTAGCCACTTAAAAATAGTTTACATTCGCTAAAAGGACATTAGATGTAAGTGATATATATATTGATACTAGAAAATTCAAATGGTTATATAAAAACAATAAGATAGACACCAGTTTGATTCATTGCATAAAAAGCCATGGCTTGATTTATTTTCTATAGAAACAAATCATAATGTATTCCATTTTTAATCACTATTTAAAAACAATATATTTTCTTTCATAAATGTAGCAGGGAAATTCAGATGTAAAAGTGAGGGTTTCTTCAGATTTTCACATGTCCATTGCCATCCTTCAACGTCACTTATAAATCTAAGTCAACGAGAAAATCTCGTCCGTAGGATGTGATGATGATGGTCATGATCAAGATCATGATGATGATCGTACATATTGTGATGGTCCCTGAAGTCATGGTTCTTACAACTCTATCAAGTCTTGTGGTTACCTCCTTTGTCAGAGTTTTTTTCTTTTTTCTTTTTTCTTTTTTACTTTTATTCTCTTTTTGGGTTTATTTATCTAAAACTAAAAAAAGAAAAGGAAAGAATTCAGAAAAGCTGACAAGGAAGAAAGTAATTCCGAAACCAAACAAGCTGATAAAAAACTTCTGATTTTACTTTTATAAAAGCTACAGAAAAAAAAAAAAAAAAAATTCATGAGAATATATCGAATAGCCCAACAAATTAAATGAAGCTCAAAAACCCATTGGGCTTACTTTTGTAGTTTCCTTTAACTTTGTCAAGAGCCCTAAGCCCATTTCAATACTTCCAACATTTTTTTTAAAGAAAATACTTGGCATAAGGTGTATACTTAGAAATTTAAATGAAAAATATAAATCTTGGATCATGGCCTCCCTCTTCTTGTTGTCTATGATTTACATGATATAATTGAATGTATATAATTTTGTGGGTTGTCATTATGTTCCTTGAGACTCGAATCTTTTTAATCTATACAATAATGTCAATATTTAAACATAAAATTGTTGTAAACAGCTTTGAACCAACACGAAAAAATAATTATCACAAACGGCTTATGATTATTTTGGTCCCTCAAACCGGTTTAACCCAACGGAAAACCGGTTAAAATTTAAGCGATGCACCAAACAACAAACCCCACACGTGCCTAGCATAACTTCATGCCTATTTCTCACCACACATTGTCTTACACGTGTAAATAATATATATACACTCATTCATGTGTGTATCTCCTTGTTCCTCTGCCTCAACTTGCGGCCAATCGTAGAAGAAGAGGAAACAAACCAGGAAAAAAAAGAAAAAGGTACGAAAATAAAACGAATTTACTCTCTCCTACTGTGTCTTTAATGGTTCACAATTATCCAAACTCGTTATAGATCTATCGATCTGGATTTCTTCAATAAAATGTCACACATTGTTTGATTTTCAAGAATCGGCGGCGGAATATTCTCGCCGGAAAATGGGAAAAGCTAGAGGCGTTAACAGCGGCGGCGGAGAGAGCTCTCTCGGTTATCTTTTTGGTTCCGGCGTGTCTGTTTCAAAACCAAACAAGCCCAACGCTAACACCAGCTTTACCACCACCACGACCACCACAACAACCACTGACGGAGCTGGAGGGAGACCAAAGACCACCACCACAACTACTACCTCCGGAGATAAAAACAAGACGGAGGAGATCTCGGCTGGCGTGAGAAATAGTCCTAATAATTACTTCAGATCAGATGGACAAAACTGTGGCAACTTCCTCACGGTAAGAGTTGACATCTTTTTGAGAATTTAATTGGAAAGTGATTTTTAAATTAACGAAATGTTTTGGTTTTGAGAAACAGGACCGACCGTCGACGAAGGTTCATGCTGCACCAGGTGGAGGATCTTCTCTGGGTTACTTGTTTGGATCTGGTCCATCTTGTTCTGATAAATGATTTGAATTTACACGACGAACTCACCATTTGATCCGTTGAGAAAAATGTAAAAATTGTAACTTTATTCTCTACCCTTGAAACTGGTTGTGACTTGTGAGGATTGTTTTGGATTTAGACGTTTCTTGTCTTCTTGAAAAAGGACTTGTCAATCTATGGTTCAAAGCTAGAACCTTTCTTAATCTTTTAGTCGAATGCATCGTCTAATCAGTAGCTTCCATGTTCCTTTAACAGTCACCATCTCATTGACTACTTCAACAGCTTCATGAAACTCACCATCTTTTCATAAACAGAAGTCCAATGTCTCGGACTACTTCATTACATGTTCTTAACATGGATGTTCCATGTCAAAAGTATTTGGTGTTTCATCTCATCATGTTAGTATGTTACCATGTTTGGCTTGCAGCTAGTCTATATATTCATCGAACAACTATTAAGTAAAAACATTTGAGATCATATAACCAAAAGAACACGTACAATCTTCGATTCCGGTCTTAGGATGTAAGTAGATGACGTCGCCATTAAACGGATCACGGTGGTCGGTGGCTAATTGAGCGGAGCTAGATCCTTAAATTGACCAAGCAGCTGACCGTTAGATTGTATACGTTAATTTCCATACACGGATAGCCGTTGGATACACAAAACCGTTTTTTTCCCTCGTTATTTTATTATCAGACCGGATCCGGTTAAATTCTTAACCGGAAAAACATAAAGCGTCGATTAGGGCTTCCATTCCTTTGTCGCTCTCTTCAGCTGAAGAACTTCTGCTAGGGATTTAGGATTAAGGTTACTCAGTCGAGGAGATTCAAAAAACAGAGCAAAGAATGACGACGATTGTTCCCACCTCCGAAGAAGATACTTCACTCGCCATTGTCCGTTTCACTTCCCAGCTTGCCTGGGCCGATGTCGGTCCCGAGGTACCTCCAAGTGCAAACGATTCTATATTTTGACTATTTTTACAGTCTCAATGCATTTTATATTGGATTTCGAAAGTTGATTGCTTTTTTTTTTTTTGGAATTTATGATGAATTACTGGATTTATGACTATGCAATCTCACTTGATCTGCATTTAAAAAAGAATTTTCCGTAGTGTGGATTTGTTTCGTTAACTATTGTTTCTATGCTTATTAGGTTGCAGAGCCCGAAGTTTCCAGGCTATGTAGGGAAGCAGAGGAGTCTATAGTAGCTGGCAGGTGGCTGGATTTGGCAACGTTAATGGTAACTTCAGCTGACTTGGTATCATCCAAGATCTCTGAGAAAGGTTTGTTTTTTTTATCTCGTTGTTTGTTTGTTACACCTTTTTTGGCATGTATATATCTTTAATTTTGATGATGTTTGCTTCTTATCAGATCTTGAGTGTACCTACACCATAATTTGCAGCCTTGTCAAGAATGTGAATAGTCCTGAGGAAGTCCTTGAAATTGCGAAAGCTATAGCTTCTAAGGTTGTTCAACAGCCGAATGACAAACCTTCATTGCGTTTGAAAATGTATGGTCGTGTGCATCTTTCAGCATAGGACTCTTTGAGCTAATGTTTTTGTAGGAGGCGTTGAGCATATATTATTATAATGTTTCATTTATGTAATATGTGCTTCTCATCTGTTGCTTGTCTCTTTTCAGCCTCTTCAATCTATATAATCTGCTGGGCCACCCAGATGCTCGTTTTCAAGTATACATGAAAGCTCTGGAACTGGCTGTAAACGGGAAGGTTACCGAGTATATAGTGCCTTCCTTTAAGAAGATTGACAGCTTCTTGAAAGAGTGGAATATTGACATCAAAGATCAGCGGGAACTATTTCTTGCCATTGCTAATGTGCTGAGAGAAAATAAAAGGTACTGCAACAATGTTTCTTTCCTCTCTTTTCTGTTTAGGTATACCAATGGCCTCATAGGATTTTTAATTAATATTCCAGCTTGGCAAAAGAATCCCTTCAGTTTATGACAAAATATTTGGCGACTTTCTCCAATGAGGATACCCAGGTCCTGAGTGAAGCCAAGGAGGAAGCTGTACGAGCAGTTATTGAATTCGTCAAGGCTCCCAGTATATTTCAGGTGTCATTATTCATAAAGCATCATCTGATTCAAATGTGTTAGATTTTTGCGTTTCACTTGTTACTGTCATTGGAACTGTTAGCTACTTCTTTTCGTTCAGCAAGTCTTTTTATTGGAATTACATCCATAATTTTTTGTTTTTTTTTGAATTGCAGTGTGATTTATTAGACATGCCAGCAGTCGCACAATTGGAGAAAGATCCTAAAAATGCACCAGTTTACCAGCTACTGAAGATTTTTCTTACTCAGAGGCTGGATGCATACATGGAATTCCAAAATGCGAATTTGGGATTTCTGCAAACCTATGGTACTGTTCATCTCCCTTTACCCCTAAACCTGATTCTCAGATGTAACCCTTCATTCAACCCTTAAGTATTTAGTGTAATAAGTGATAGACGGTATTTGCAGGGCTTGTTGAGGAAGAGTCTGTAGCGAAAATGAGATTGTTGTCACTAGTGGATTTGGCCTCAGATGAGTCTGGCAAAATACCGTATGCCTCTATCAAGAGCACTCTACAGGTGAACTCCTTTTGCTTGCACAATAAATAAAACGTTGATAACCAGTTCCGTTGCTTCTCAAGACTCACAGATTTTTTGGGTTACAGGTAAATGATGAGGAGGTTGAATTGTGGGTGGTGAAGGCAATAGCCGCAAAATTGGTTGATTGTAAGATGGATCAGATGAACCAAGTTGTAATTGTCAGGCAAGTTCTATACACTTCTCTTTCGGTTTATATGTGTAAAGTTACACTCATTCTCATACTTTGCATACTTGTTCATATTTCAGTCGCTGTGCCGAGCGTGAGTTTGGACAAAAGCAATGGCAATCTCTTCGAACAAAGCTTGCAGCTTGGCGGGTAAACTACAAAACCACAATGTTAAAATTCTGCGATGTTGAGAATGCTTATGTAATACTGTATTAACATTTTCTCGTTCATGTTTGTGCAGGACAATATTACGAATGTTATCAGCACAATTCAAGCTAATAAGGTAACAGAGGAAGGTACTCAGGCAGCATCAGCTACTCAGGGATTGACTGTTCGGTGAAAGATTTGTCGGAAGATTTCTCAGAAGAAGAAGCTCTCATCAATCAATTGTATTCTTGGCAGAGTTTTTTTGACCGTTGGAACTTCTGATTCGGCCTTCTTCTTTGTATTGGCCTCTTTTTGCCCCACTTTTGGCGGAGACTTGGTAATGGTATACATTTTTTTTATTAAGAGAGATTTTATTAAAAGTGTTCAACATTCACATCAACCTCTGTAGATGAGAAACCATTAGGAATGTTAGCCGAAACATGCACATGACGAGGCACTATGCAACTAAACATGAAATGACAAGATTGAAAACCCTGAAAAATCGAATGAATATTCATTTTCGTTCTTGCCAAGCGATATGATAGCTTTTTTTCTCTTTTACCAAATAATTCGAAATCTGAACTGTTTAAAGTCAAACTTAACCGGAATTTGGATTGAGCATCCTAATGAAAATTATGTAGTGTGTAGAAGAAGAAGGTAAAAGCAAAAAAATGGGCCTTATTTTGCAATGCCCAAATCTGCAAAACTCTTCAAGAATCAAGAGACTAAAGCTTCAACTTCAAGAATCAAGAATCAAGACTACTACAAACAAACAGAGAAACTGTTGCAGTTATTATTGGGAGTCGCTGACTACAGGTGGCGAAACACCATTGGATAGAAAATAAGCGCTTTGTTTTTTAAGTCTGAGTATAAAAGAGTAAAAATCGATAATTTCAAAATTTCTTCAGTCGTCTTCGTTTCTTTTCTCTCTGCTTTCAAGAAATGTCACAAACTCCGTTCTAGTTCTTTGTCAAATTCTCTTTGATTTTGCGTCAGTAAGCTATCGAATTTCACGGTACAAGCGAAGAATTGATCGGAATTGGCGTCGTCTTACCACAATTTCGTTGCTGAATCTCGTGTTGGCTTCAGTTTTCTTGTTACGATTTTGTGATGATTTCTGGGTTTCTGCTTCATCACCTTCATGTGAAGTAATTATATTTCTGGATTTCTGGGTTTGATATTGGGGTTGGAGTCAAGTCGCTCCATTAGAGAATCGAGGTTTTGCTCTCTACGTTTTGGGAATAATATGGATAGATTCAGCAATTTACCAGACGAATTAATTTT
>OVAQ01001483.1:0-17567 GCA_900406345.1 Erysimum cheiri
GACTAAAATAATTGTCACAATACACTCATTTTCTTGTAGTGAACGTTGTCCATAGACTACGAAAGTGACCCAAAGTCATATGCAGAAGAGAGAGGAGATGAGGGAGCAGAAGATGGTGGGTTGGCGAATGCTCTTGAATTACTTAAAGAGGTGCACCAAAAATTCTTCAATGAGGAAGATGAGGATTCAAGAGATGTGAGGGCGTTGCTTTTCCCTTAAATTTATTTCATGGTTTTGAGGCTTTGTTATCGTCACTTTTCATTTTATTAGATCTGTTTTTTGTTTTTTTTTTTATTTTCAGCAAGAACCAAAATAATAATGAAAAACCTACTGATATTCCATATATTTATACACCTAGATATGGTGTTATGTCATATGAATATATACAACATGAAAATATCAGTAAACTAAGTCCAAAATTTGCTGAGTGAATAGGGGCCATTATCTGCATCTTGGGTCAATCGAAATCCAGTGATATTGTAGATGACGTCTCTCACACTTTTCGAGATGAAGTACGAAAAACCGATAACCCCGATCGCACCAATGACGCCCCCCACTATCATACAACCCAGATTGGTTGTCATGGATAAAGTGGTTGCACCAAATGCCACCAGAAGAGAGATCAACGCAATGGAGATTAACACAAACGCACATCGGAATAATCGTAGTTGCATAGCGAAAGAAGTAGGCGTGACCAAGCCTAAGATGAATAACGCTGCGAGAGAGAGTATCGCCGCTATCCAAAACGTTACCTGAAAGATGATCTTGGCCGACAATGTCTTTATAGTAGATGGTGGGTTGAGTCCGACACTAAGCACGATCGTAGTGATCATAATGGCAATCATCGCCATTATGACCCTTGAATTTTGGAGGTACACATTTTGATCAAATGTACCACCAACAACTCCACCGGGTCCAGCGTTGATGTCCTCTTCGTCATCTTGGTTAGACGTGATAGTAATATCGTGACTACTTGGAATAATGGGTTCACTAGAGACTCCACTGGTTCCAACGTTGATGCTTGGATCAGGAACTAGAGAGACTCTTTGGTCCTCTTCTTCATGCGTGCTTGGAGGAGCTACACAGCCTCTTTGGTCCTCTTCTTGCATGGGTCCCATTCGCTCACCTTCTCTTTGCTCTCCAGCGCCTCCTGTTGGTGCACTATCCACTTCCAGTAGCCTATTTGGAAAAAAAATTATATCAGACCATTTAATTAAACGATAGTTAATTACTTCAACCAAAAGAATTATAGTTACTTCAACTATATCTATATATCACCTTTGACTTCCACGAGCATATACAGAGTATTGTCTTACTTTGGTTTCGTGCTGATGAAGGTAGAAGAAAAGGCATTGGTTCAAAGATGTTTTTTCTCCTTTTTTGGTTGTTTGATCTTTCTCCGCAACTACATTCCACAAACCCAAAATTCACATGATCATTTTTTTTGGAGAGAGTTGTTCTCCTTTCTTAGCTATATTTTCATATCGATGTACAAAGTATAAACCCTGAGCTGTACACTACATGGGCCGATTAACATTTTAGATAATAATTTGGGTTCTTTTACAAGTCACATAGAGCTATTGAACGTGAAGATCTTCTTTTTTGACGAGTGAATCCACTTTTTCAAGTTCACACCGTTAGTGTTTTTGAAGAAAAATATAAGAGTTTGGATTTTGATAATGTGATTCCGCTAAATACATATCATTCACTAAAACTTACGCTGAATTATAAAACATGAAAAACTACAAGTGTTTTTTCAATTTATCTCGCATGTTTTAAAATTATAACTAAATATCATCTACTAAATAGTAGTTTTTGGCGTTTTAAAATAAGTCACTTTTGTAGTTTGTTCAGTTTTAAATTTTTGTCATCCTATTGATTTTGCTAATTTATAATTCGGCTATTCTATTATTCAGCTGTTAATTTGACATATCAGTCATGCCCAGAGTTTTTTATTTTGGTCAACTCTAAGTATAGCTAATAGCTAAGACCATGTGCAGCAAGAGTCCCCAACCAAAGTTCCAGCAATTTTATGTTTAAAATTAATTCTAAAGTCCCAGCCAAGGAGTGACGTTCCCCCAAACGAGACGTCCCTCTTACTCGTTTCTTCACTATTCGCGGGCTCCACTGATACGTGGCGGCCCACAATTGGTTAAATCTAACTAAACAAACAAATAATAATAAAAAGAAGGGACACTATTGTTGATGCTCTTATTGTAAGTATAGTTGGTCAACGCCAAATAGTAACTCCTAAATCCGAATTAAAAAAAATTGTACCGGAACCTACTCGACACCTCTTTTTTATTGTGACATTTCAACGACCCAATAATTAGTAACAGTACGAAATACCCTCTCGAGTATCTGTTCTTATCTCAAAACACAAATCCATAATAGAGACAAACGAAACGACACAGTTTTAAACTAATCTCTCTCTGACGGTCACGAAAATGGGTCTAAGCCAAACCGCAACCATACTCGTCGCAGTTTTTGCGTTTTGTCCCGCGGCTGTCACAGCTCAGCTCACCTACGTTTTGTGGTGGTGTAACGGTATAAAGATAATGCAAAACAGATATCTATTTGGAATGCGCGAAGAAGAACGCTTGTATATTTGCTTTTATTAACAATATGACCCTACAAAGATCTGTTTGTTTCGACCCTTATTCAACCTACCTCGCTCAATAGGATTGACCCGACAAAAGTAAACCTAAGCAAAGATTCTACTAATTGTGTTCACTCGCTCATGAATTACAAGATGAATCAACAACACTCACCTTCTTAGCTTGTTGTTTTCTCGGCTTCGAAGTATACAACTCTCACCACTAATAGTGATCAAAGTGTAAAAGACGGCTCATCGTCTCTCCTAAGACTATATACACACACGAGAAGGCCTACTTGTTAGGATCTCAAGAATCTCCACCTTTAGGATAATCTTGCACTTCAACCTTATCCTTTCCTTGATTATTGTTAGAGAATATTCACTCAATCTCTACAAACAATCTAAGGTCTTCAAACCACGTCCCCAAGTCAGCTACCACATCCTTGGAACATCACATCTTTGTCTCCAACAACGTCATGTTATCCCTAGGCGTCCACGTCAGCAAACAATCAGCTTCTTGTTCCAATCAGGGATCTGTACGTTCTTCAAACAACGAACTGTTCCATAATCTTCATCTTCAATCTCAGGAAAACAAACTTCTAATGTTCCGATGTAGCTTCCTGTTCCAATTCAGCAATATGTTCTTCAAACAACGAGCTGTTCCAGAATCTTCATCTTCAGGTGGAAACGCCGGTTTTGCCATTGGAGTATCGCCGGTTCAGAACTCGACGCTTTCTCCTCCCGCGGCAGTGACCCGACGGACACCACCGCCGTCCAAAGAACTTCTTTACTTCTTCCTTTTCTGTCTCGAAAACAAACACTTCCAAATAGGATCTACTTTGCGGGCCTTCGGAGACTCTGTTTACCATCGCTGAAGACTGTACTAGCGAGTCCGATCATCGGACGGCTGAGATTGAACCACGTGAAAGCATATTTAGGATCATGTGAATGACAACGAAGTAGAAAAGGAGATTGTCGTGACGGATAGAAGTGACGACGAGGTTGACTTTAGCGACTATAAAATCACGACGGAACGACGCCGTTCTCTACTCCGTGTGCTTCGCCTTCTCCGGTTCACGATCTCTCTAAGACGCAGCGTGAGGAGAGTTTGTACGGCTAAGATGGGTTGAGTTCTCCGAATAAGCGGACATTGACCCGGTGTCCCGGTCAAAGATACGGTGTCAATCAGCGATGGGTTTTGGTAGCTATCCGGTTTGGTTTCTTATGAGTATTCAACCGTAATTTAACTAACTAGAAGAGAACCGAACAGAAACCTTGTTGTAATTTTGTAACATGGATATGGATTAGGCTTGGTATATTCTTGTTTATCTTATGTAACTCTGTTCGGTTTCTATATGAAACCAACAAAAGAGGGATTAAAGTCTTCGCTTTTTATCACACGTGTTGGTTCGTTCTCATAAGATTATTATTTTTTTTTTTTTAAACGTAAAAGTAATAACCGTATTGAAAATTAATAATTTCTGATTTACTTGCTTCGCATAAATATTAAATATAATATTTAATAATATATAAAACGCATCAAATACTTGATTTTATCAGGAATATAATCTACTAAATCCTATATTCTTGGAGTATTGTTATTTTTTTTTTACTCTTTTTTCAGTACGTTTTAATTTTGGTTTAAGTAACTAAATAGATAGAGTCAAATGTGCTGCCAAAAAGAAAAAAATAGGGTAAAAGGAAAAATCCTTGGTGGAGGAATCTGAGAATATCAATGGCGGCTCCATGTAAGCACTTGATTGTTCACCGTCAAATCTGTTGTCGATGCAAATCCCCAGTGAAAACGTATGACGAGGATATGAGGGGTGCAACGGCGACCTCTCTTAACCCTAATTGTCGTCATCGGATGTATCAAAACAGTCGATGTTGCCGATGTGGACATATCATGGATATATGGCAGGCCCGAGCTTTCAATTACATCGCCAAGTCTTTACAGTTGAGCCCTGAGTTCGAGGCGGCCACTAAGAAACATAAGTTGGGGATCGAGTTGGGAAAGAGAAAGCTTCACTTGGTTCTTAGCTTAGAACACACCCTCATCGACCATATCAGTGTGTCAAAACTCTCCGAGATAGATAAGTATCATCTGACCAAAGAGGCTGACTCGGGAGTAAGAGATGATCTGTTTCGCTTCCCTAAAGAAAATTTCTATTCAAGCGATGCGTTGGTGAAGTTTCGGCCTTTTGTACGTGAATTTCTGCGGGAAGCAGAGAAGATTTTCACCATGCATGTGTTCACAAACTATGGTCCTGGCCTTGCGAAGAAGGTGGTGAAGTTGCTTGATCCGCATATGATATACTTTGGGAATCGCATTATTACAAGTAAGGATAGCAACGGTGGTTTGAAGTCATTCGAACTTGTTTTGGCCGAACCACGTGGGGTGCTTGTCGTAGACTATGATCATAGATTGTGGATTAGCCGAGGCCCCCGTCCCCGTGAAGTTATTTACATGTCGAAATACGTGTATTTCAAAGAAAGTAGCAACGACGATGGGATCCTAACAGAAATTCTTAACTTCATCAAGAAGATGTTTTTCAAAGGAGATAATAAAGTTGTGCACTTGGAGGGAAAGAGAGAGGAATGTCCTGATGATGATTTTTTGCTGAAAGTCCTCTTGAGATCCCTTAAGGTGCTTCATGAGTTATTCTTTAATGGAGGATATCAGGACGTGAATCCTCTCGTGACCCGCGTCTTCACTCCCAGGAATTTGCATGATTGCACCAATGACTTTATGTTTTCCTTTTCTTGATATAATTTTCCTGTTGTTTTTCTTTTTAACTTCTCTTCACGCCCTCTGATTTGGTTGTAAGATTGTTTGCTTCTTTCAAAGTTAATTGGTGTTGTCTTCCCTCTAGTTTAGGGAAAGCGGAAGTTAATGGACGTGAATCTGACGTTTTACATATGCTTTTATATAAAGATCTTGCTTTATTAGATTTCAATGCCAATGTTGTTTCCTTGTTTATAAACCAAGAAAGGAAAAAAAAAAAAAAAACTACATGTGACCGGAGAGGCGAGATGGTGCAGATCTGTCTTTGTCGCAAGGGTGAAGGTTGAGAGAAAAGGCTGAAAAGCTTTGAGCCCGTAATTAAGGTTGGTCCCCCGTGTCAAAGTACACTTCGTTATCAAAATCTCAAACTATGTACTTCCAATGAAGTCCTAATTTTAAGACGCGTGGAAAAGTTCTTATAATGTATGTATGTATGTATGTATGTATCTCAGTATTTTTTGTAATTAATATATTATTAATCGTGATTTAGGAAAAAAGGGACCTAGTGATGAAAATCATGCACGTAAGCCACTTTGCTTAGTGGATTACAGAACGTGTCATAGGCATATAGGCATGGACATATTCACACATATGTACATATTCTTTGAATCATATACGTACCAAAAAAACTAAATTATTTTCAAAGTGTCAAAATATTGTTCCTAATTTATTAAAAGATCTTGCTTTATTAGATTTCAACGCCAATGTTGTTGTTTTTGTTTATAAACCACAAAGAACAAAAAAAGAATAGTCAAAAATATTAGGCAAAAAGGATACTACAATCAAGGTAGGGAAACTAAAGATTAATCAAAAAGGATTTTCGCTCAAACGAAATCTATTAATTGTGAAGATGTAGATCGTAGCAAGCTGGACCGCGATCATGGCCATTATAACTCCACTGGGTCCAGCGTCTCTTTGCTCCTCTTCTTGCATGGGTCCAGCGTCTCTTTGCTCCTCTTCTTGTATGGGTCCCAATCTCTTTTCGTTTTCAGCAAAGAGACTATTTGGAAAAATATTTATCATCAGAACATTTAACCTATATAATCTTATTAACTATATCTATTGTTTTTTTGTGCAAACCTTATAACTATATCTATATATCACCTTTCGTTACCTTTTTATACAATTTCGTGCACGTATGTAGCTTGCATGATTGTCGAAGTAGACTACTAAGCCTCTCTTCGGCCTTGGAAACCAAAATCTCGGTTCCTCTTCTTCAAAACGACGAGAGCTCTCCACCCAATGAATTCGACAAAACTTATTATCTTTCACTGATAAAAGAAAAACAACAATCACTTAAACAAAATGAAATTTTTAATTTTCAAATAACCATTTTTAAATATTACACACTCTAAATTACTAATTTACACATAGTTTTCAAAGGAATACTAACTTGGCCAGGCTGCCTTGAGAAGTATCTGAATCTTCGGCTCAACTGTTCTCTTAACAATACATAGTAATCCATCGCGAATATGATAGGTCTGCAGCAAAAAGAAAAATAAAAAAAAAGACCACTTTAGTGGATAGCACAACAATAAAGAATCGTTAAATTATTGAACAAAGATGATAAACAAAACAAAATTAAGGATATCAATTTCTTGCAATCGAGGAGTGTAAAAAGATCCCAATTTTTAGAAAAAAAAAACCACAACGTGTTAGAGAAAATACGATTCACGTGCGTAATGATTCGTGAGACATTAAACCCAACAAATACCAACATCCGCTTAACAGATATAGCATAAGCAAAAAATAAATTATATATATAACGGTAACAAAAAAAAAAATGAATAAGAAGATTATCAACGATCATTAAGTTATAAGAGAAAAAAAATGATAAAATGAAATTCGTGGACGCGAAACCCAATTGTTAGAGGAAATTAAGAGTCGCTAGCTTACTCATAGAGCATAACTAAACGTTAAAAATCAACAAAATTAACAATAAATAATATAACAATTCGTGTTAACTAACTAACTAACTAATCAAAAAGAAACAAATCACAATAATTGAAAGAGAAATCAAGATTCACTTTCGCAATACGATATATATGATTTCTACATCATCATTCATCGTAAATTAAACAAAAATACAGAAATTCCGATTGATTTTGGCGGATGTACGTACGATCGTTAATTAAGAAAGAACAAGAACAGAGAAATCGAGAATCTTTATCAACGTTGAATCGAAAAACGTTAAAGCATAACTACTAACAAATTCGGAAAAGTCAAAGAAGAATCAAACGATATCGCGTTTACCTTATCCTCGTTCCACGCGCTGCAATTCACCGTCAATGCAATTTCTTCGATACAAGGATCGATCTCTTGCATCGAATTCAGGTCTTCAGTCGACATTCTTCGGGAGGTGATTGAGTCGGAGACAAATGCCGTCAGAGTCTCAGAAGAGAATCTTTGAACTCTTAGGGTTTTTGAGATAACGTGTATAAGAAGGTAAGTTAAGAGAGTTTGATCTGAGTGTATCCATCTGGGTATGTATATATAGGTTTGCTAACGAGAAGAAACTAATTTCACGTTTAAAGAAAATAATTTCAAGAAAATAATTTCTCCGTAACAATTAAAAATGTAATGCACTAATTCTCTGTATTTGAAGACAAGATCAAGATGATCAACAAGAAAGTGCAGGGGGTGGGAAAAAAAACCATACTCAGAAAAAACCGAACCGTAATTAGGTGATTCGATTTGGTTTTGGTTTCTTTTAAAAACCCGTTTGGTTATAAATATTGAAATAATTTCTATTTCGGTTCGGTTTAAAACCGTAAAACCATTCGGTTTTTATTTTATTTTTATTATTTTCTTATAATACCTCTTATTTAGTTTGAGTTAAATCATTATTACAATATTTGTTTCCTTTCATGTTGATATAAGTTACATGAATAATCCCTACCAAAAAAAAAAGTTACATGAATAATTTTTTGGAGAAACTTTATACCAATATGTTTTAGAAAAAGAAGAAAAAAAAAACTCTTGAAAAAGGTGACCAAAAAAAAAAAAAAAAAACTCTTGAAAAAATGATATAATTTCTAATTCTATTATGTTTAACATTGAAGTGACAAAATATGTTGGAAGGTATTCACGGTTTAATATGGATTCTAAATAAAAAATGATACAATTCAAGATAAAATCAAATATTTATTTTCATATTATAAAATAACCGAAACCGAACCGAACCAAATTGCATATGATTTTTAAATGGTTTTATTTTTTATAAAACCGTAAAACAAAAAAATCCAAACCGTAACCAAACCGAATTACATACGGTTTCTATTCGGTTTTAGTTTTTATAAAACTGATAAATCGATAAATAAAAAAACCGAACCGAAATTAAACCGAAAAACCATACGCCCACTAAAGACTAAGTTTGTTAGTAATTAAAGACTTATTTCACGTTTGGAGTGAACTGACCACATAACTAAGATTACTATCCTACATTCTACCTTCAACAAAAATTCACACACTCAGAATGGAACTAAGTTGTATTTTCTAAACCGCAAAAAGGGAGAAGAACTAAGCTTACCTTGTATCACTGTAGTATCTTGTGCCGGCAAACATAACAGCCTAAGGTAAAAACTCGTTCCGATTTGCTTTGACATTACCCTATGGATTTCGAAATCAAAAGAGCAAAACATTCAATTAGGAGTCATTAGTGCAATCAAGAACAAGACCATTTACATAAAGATATCAAGGAATCCATCAAATATTAGTAGTCAAAAAAGAAGAGACCAGAGACAAAACACACTTCATCTCGCACCCAGTAGAACCAACCAGAGCCAGAATATCGATCATCATAAGTAACAACATCATAGGAAGTGAAAAAGATCCTCTAGGTTCTTAAATCCATAGAGAGCCATGAGTACAACAATCACCAGATTATAGAGCTCGCTGTAAAAGGTGCATAATGCATTATGCGTCTACAGTATCTTAACCACCTCAGATTAGTAATTCAGACTTCATATCTCCAGTATAGAGATAGCTTTTGATGAAAATGATTGCTTCAGAAACTTATTCTGAATATTTCTACACAATACAGAGTCATATGTTTCCATATTCGTACGTTAAAACCTCCTAATAAAACTGAAGCTATAAGATCAAGAAATTGAAATTGACTTGTACTCTCAAACCAACTTAGAAGTCAAATCACCAAATTCAGGAAAACAGAGAACATTGTATTGTCTTACTTTGGTTTTGAGATGATAAAAGGTAGAGAAGAGAAGCCATGGTTCAATAATGTTTTTCTCCTCTTTGGTTCTTTGATCTTTCTACGCCACAACATTCCACAAACCCAAAATTCACATGATCTCACTGATCCAATCCAATAATCGCGATTACCAAAAACATCAGAAGCTAAATCAATCGCCAGAATACATGATCCGTCGTTGTCTTTGGAGACTAAACCGTCATGGTCTTTGGATTTGAGCTCCTCCTCCATGAAATACTTGCGAATACGTGTCCTCTAATAGGTTTGATTAACAAAGATAACAATGAATTCATCGGCTTGGGATTTCACGAACTCGCCGATTATATGAATTTACTGTTTTTCTTTCATTTGCAAATTTACGGGCCAAAATAAAATTCAAAGGCCCAAGTTTTAAATATAGTTATTTACGGGTCATGGTACTGTTGAGAAAACTATTGCATATCGCCGTGCTAGTTCCTATCATGACAATACTCTAATACAGTAACACCAAACGAGAACAAGATTAAAATCATCATACCTAATACATAGTAGGTGATCTAACGTTTAAAAAACCATGACGACTTCTAGGGGTAACTGGAAACATAGATAAATATAGGACAATTTCTAAATGTGACTAAGGGTTTCCGATTCTTTTAAACACCTAAGACTCTAATAAAAGACTGATTTTGAGGTAACATTTCCGTAGAAATTATATAAATATTAATTTTCTTTAACCAAATATCCACGTCTAAGTATCCGACGATAAGACCATATTTATCGGTTGCTTTTTAGGGTGTTCTTAGGAAAAAAAATTATTAAAATATTATTTTATATCTAGTTTTTGCAGGAACGTCCTTAAATAAGAGCATGTTTATGGGTTGGGACATAAATTGTCTTTAGATAATACTATATTAATCAACACCCAATCAGCCGATGCCACCTGTCTTAAGGACAACATCAAATGTCTTTACTTAGCGACAATCCCTTGCTTTTTTTCTATTTTTTCATTATTTTAATATTAAATGTGTCTTAAGGACAAGCTAAAAAACAACGATAAATATGGCATAAGTATTTGGTGGAGTTGTCCTTACCACATGTCATGCTCACATTGGTCACTCTCTTACCTTACTCTCTTTAGACAAAAATAATAATATAAAATATTTAAGGATTTTGGTTTGTCCTTGACCGATAAACATGAGCTAAGTGCACTTCCAGCAGATGGTTTTCAATGAATCTTCAAGTATTAATATATCTGGAAAAAATCAAAAGTTGGAAAGAGAAGAGAGAAACTGTGTTAAAAATCCTTATTTGAGAACTCCATTTAGTGTTTCTCAAACATGTGTGTGCATGTGAATGATTTGATTTCTGATTTTTAACCAAAATTTAATTCAATAATTTAATTATTTTTTTTCAGAACTTCAAAATGAGAATCTCACCACTGGTGATGGTCTAATGGTGGATAAGTAAACTGGATGAAAATCCTTGTGGTTGATAGGTTGAGTATTCCATTGAATGATTTTTTCCTTTTTTTTTTTTTTTTTGGGCCAAAAGATATTCGATTTCATTAAAGCCCACTAAGGGGAAAACATAACGCTTGAGTTTCTCAGACTTGCCTTTGCAAGAGCATCGGCTTCTCTGTTTTTTTCTCTAGGGATAGAGCTAAACGAAAATTCAGTGAAAGAAGAAGAAGAGATAGTGAGGATATCATGTAGAATCCCATGGAGCTCTTTGTGATGAGTCTCCGATTTGATGGCTTCAATCAATTGAGATGAATCTGAAGCTAAGAAGAGTTTGGTGAATCCAAGATCCGAGGCATGTTTGATGGCGTGAAGCGCTGCAAGTCCTTCGGCCTGAAGAGGGGATCCGACATGCATCGATACCGTTGAATTGGGGGTGTGGATATTGGCGTCATGGTTGGAGAAGATCCAACTCAATCCTGCGATCCTTGTGTCCGTATTCCAAGCCGCATATGTATGGCAGATGATCACATCAGATCCCGGCTTCTGAGGGTTGGATTTGGTGTGTGATGGCTTTGGATCTTCTTCTAAAGCTTGGGCGGATTGCCACTCTCGGGCTAGGTTGATGGCAAGTGTAATGGTATCAGTTGGAGATTCATGGCGCTTGTCAAAGATTTGTTGGTTTCTCGCCGTCCATATTTTCCAGAGTATCCATGGGTACAGCGGTCCATTTCCAATCCCACTCGGTGGTAAGCAAGTACCTTTCTGTAATTCTTCATACCTAGCTCTGAGATTCATGGTTTGGTCATATTGTATAGGATCTTTGAGAGGGGCTAGGTCCCATACCTGCTTTGCAAACCGACAGTTGAAGAAAAGATGTTCAGTGGTCTCTGCTTCGGCACAGAAAGGACAGACTGCATCTGTATGCACATTCCTGCTTTTGAGACTTTCTCCCACTGGTAGGGCTCCACGCAGCAGCTTCCATAGGAAGAACTTGATCTTAGGTGAGGTTTTAATTTGCCATAGAAGTGAAGTCCATTTGAAACCCTTGAATAAGTCATTTTGTAGTGGTGATGTAGGATTCTTGACAATGCTTTCGTAGTAACCAGACTTGGCAGAGTATCCCTCTCCAGCCATGGGAGGATGAGGCAGGGGTATGGCTGTCTAAAAACGGTGTGGTGTGACAATATTTTCCCAAGAGGACTCTGGCTAGTAAGCAGTCCGGGTTTTGCAAGATTCTCCAACTAATCTTGGCTAGGAGGGCATCATTAAAGTGTTGTAAGTCTCTAAATCCCAACCCTCCTTCTCCTTTTGCTCTAGTTAGTTTCTCCCAAGACAACCAGCACATTTTCTTTTTTCCTGTGTTTGAATCCCACCAAAAGCGGGTCAAAGCTGATTGGATTCTCTTGTATAGGGAGCAAGGAAGCTTAAAACAGGACATAGAGTAAGTGGGCATGGCAGCTAGAACAGATTTCAGCAGAGTAGTCTTGCCAGCTGTGGAGAGAAACCGTGTGGACCAGCTACAAGCTCGTTGTCTAATTATGTCAACAATGAGAGTGAACAGATCCTTTTTCTTCCTGCCAAAGAGCTCAGGGAGTCCCAGGTACTTGCCAAGTCCACCCTCTCTTTGAATACCCAGCTGAGTTTTTACTCTGTTTCTGGTCTCTGTGGGTGTCTTAGCAGCAAAAGTTATTGCTGATTTATCTGCATTTATCATCTGACCAGATGCTGTTTCATACTGTTGGAGGATTTCTAGCAGAGTGGTGCAGTTTTGAGGATCGGATTTGCAAAAGAACATGGTGTCATCTGCAAAGAGTAAGTGACTTAGTCTTGGACTTTCTTTTCCAACTTTGATGCCTGTAAGCCGATTTTCTCTCTGTGCTTTCTTGCAGAGCCCTGTTAGTACTTCACTGCAGAGGATGAAGATATATGGGGAGAGAGGATCACCTTGCCTGATGCCTCTCTTGGGCGTTACCATTCCTTGGGCTGGTCCATTGAGGAGGTAAGAGTAGGTTACTGTTGTAATACACTGTAGAATCCAGTTGATCCAAACTTGGTGGAAGCCCATTCTCTCTAAGACCTCTTCTATAAAATCCCATTCCACTCTATCATAAGCCTTACTCATGTCAGTTTTTACAGCCATATAACATCTCTTTTTTGCTGTAGAGGCATGGAGGTAGTGGAGGACCTCATGAGTGATTAATACATTGTCTGAGATGGCTCTACTTGGGACAAAGGCTGATTGGTTCTCTGCTACTATGGAGTGCAGAATTGGTTGCAAGCGGTAAGGATCTTGGAGATGATTTTATAGTAGACTGTGCACAGTGCAATAGGCCGATAGTCTGTCATTTTCTTTGGGCTTGTGATCTTAGGTATAAGTCTGACATGCGTTTTGTTGATGTTGCTTGGAAGGATGCCAGAAGAGAAGAAGCTTTGGATCTCTTGAATGATTTTGAGAAGCAAGCTGTTATTTTTACCTTATCCGCAATGATTTTTATCCGCAATGATTTTTACCTTATAGTTCTTTTTCTTTCTTTTTTTTGAACAAACCTTATAGTTCTTAGTTCTTTTTAGGCATCACCAAACCATTTCTATCGTTTACATTTCAGACTTAATACCATTTCCCCATATAAAAATTATATTACTCTAATCAAATTAAAAAATATATATAATGAGCATATGTCCGGACAGTATTTCATAATTTTCATTTCATTCGAATCATATATCCCTACCAACAAAATATATTTCTCTTTCACATTGCTTTTCACAACTTGAAAAAACTAAAAGTTAAGATTAACGGTGTGTTTTGCTAAAGAATTTTTCTCTGTCTTAGGTGTTTTTTTGGTTAAAGAATTAAAACTAATCATTTTGGATAAAAAAAAAAGTGAACCGCCATGGTTGTAATTGTTGTATCGAGACCTTAAAACCAAAGCCTAATGCTCCTTCATCATAAATATCTGAGAGATTAAAAAATGAATTAATGGTAAATTTTAGGAATAATTTTATTTTCCCGTGAATTTAAATTTAGACAATTGGATAATTGAGACTATAAAATGCATTATATTCCGCCTTATGTTCAGTAGTTGCGAATTTGTAGTGGTTCAATTTCACAACACCCACAAACGCATTATCTTGAAATTTTTCAAAACAAAAAGATGTTATGATACAATTATGATGAGAAAAGGAAAGTAACTAACCATTAGACCATAATTGAAAATGAAATACATTACCTTTGTTTTGCTATCAAAAATGAATAAAAGTTTGCACAAAAGTTGTTATTTTTAGTGGGTTTATTTTTCTTTTTGGTCACGAAATAAATTATTGCTTAAGAACCTGAGGAAGCAGGTAAAGAGTTTACAAGGGCCATCTTGGCCAGATTGTCAGCAATTGAATTGCTTAACCGTGGAACAAAGGAAAATGAGAGCACTCTAAAGTAGTCGATTATTTCTTTGATGTCAGTGGTGATTGCTTGAACTTCAATGTGCATATCACCCGAGTTGAGGAGCTTGACCAATGTCAAGGAGTCCGATAGAACGTGAGCTTCATGTAGGCCTCGTGATTTGGCATCCAATAGGGCTTCACGAATGGCCCAAGCTTCTGCTGCCAGTGCCGAGGAGACATGGGATCTAGATGTCGATGCTTTGAAAAGCTGAGTCTCACCGTTGATGCATGTCCATCCCATACCACAGCGCCTAGTGTCCTTTTCCCAAGCTGCATCCATATAAATTCTATTACCTGATGCTTCATGAGTCGCGTGGTTGCTAGGTAGAGGGGGTTGGCGTGGTCTTGGGAGTTCCGCTTGTGCCGCTTGCCATTGTCGCGCGTCAGCAATAGATTTTGTGATGATCTCGACAGACGAGAAAGTACGGGCCTCAAAGAGTAAGGCATTTCGGGAGGTCCATAGGTGCCAGCAGATCCAAGGATATAATCGTGCTATATTGAGTCATGTGGGTGGCAGAGTGATCCATGACTTGGCTTCCTGGAGAAACTGCAGCATTGAGGAGAAACCTGTCGCTGGTGTTTGGCTTAGTGGAGCTTGGTCCCATACCTGTTGAGCAAAGGGACATTCTACTAGTACGTGTAGTTCTGTTTCTGTTGCACCACAGCGTTTGCAACAGGAGTCTGGGGTGATACCTCGATGTGCTAGCTGGCTTGCAACAGGAAGAGCTCCCACAGCGGCCTTCCATAGGAAGCTTTTAATTTTTGGTGTGGTACGGAGTTTCCAAATATTTGCTTGCCAGTTAAACTCAAGGGACGGAGCTGGTATTTCCTCCACTGATGCGACACCGTAGCGTGACCTAGTAGAGTATTTCCCACTCTTGAGAGGTAGCCAAACCAGAGAATCGGTTCTTTTCCGTTGACTGAGGGGGATCAGTCTGATCGTCTCTTCGTGCATAGGTATTACACGTCTGATGGCGTCCATGTTCCATTGGTTTGTGGTTTGGTCGATGAGGTCCGAGACTAATAGCTGAGTCAAATGTTGCGGTGGTGGGCCAATAGGGCGCTCTGGTTGTGACAGTGACAGCCATGGGTCAGACCAGAGTTTGATTTTCGTTCCCGACCCTATGCTCCAGCCAATGCCTTTGGCAAGAATACTTCTGCCTGCCATGATGCTTCGCCACCCATGTGAGGGGTTAGATGGGATACTGCACTCCATGAAGGAGGAATTATGGCAATATTTGCCTAAAAGGACTCGTCCCAAGAGAGACTCTGGGTTCTTTAAGAGGCGCCATCCTATTTTAGCCAATAGAGAGTCATTAAAGCGTTCGATGTCTCGAAAACCCAAGCCGCCAGCATTTTTTGGGCCCGTGAGTTTTGTCCATGATACCCAACTCATCTTGCGTTTGTCCGGCTTATCGTCCCACCCAAAGCGGGTTAGAATCGACTAGATTTGGTTGCAGAGCGAGATCGGGAGTTTGAAGCATGACATGGTGTAGGAGGGCATTGCTGAGAGGACGGATTTGAGGAGTACCTGCTTACCCGCATGTGAGAGGAAGCTTGATGACCAGCTATGTGCTCTTTGGCGGATCTTATCAACAAGGCCTGCAAAGATGTCTTTGAAGGGGGTTTATTTATGGTGTATTTTTTTTTTTGGTAAAATTATTTATTTATGGTGTATTTACGTTTAAATTTTGGTATTTTCATACATATTCTATATTTTTTTTTTTTTGGTCATCTGGTAGTATATATATATAATCCAAAGTTGGAAACCTGATACAAACATACATACTACAACTTCATATATCCAAACTTTTCTACCTATTAGCCTTACTCTAGCCACTTTAATGGATAAAGGGCCTATACAAAAAATGATTTCACTACCAAAGTCAAAAGGGTAAAACAAAGCAATCAAATAGAAGCTTGAACTCTTTCACCTTCAAACAAACCACTGAGCCATCTTGCGTAACATAAGGCTACATAAGATTGGAGTCTCATATCATTGGTGACACTTTGAGAGATTAGATTAGCTCCTCTATTTGAAAGATTTGTCTCCATTACCATTTTCCACTTCAAAAAATCTCTGACCCTAACGCATTCCTACTATGCAACAAAACCACCCCATTAGAATCTCTGAGCACCCAAGCCCCTCCTGCAATCTTGTTTCTTTTAGACCAAGAATATCCAATGTTACATTTAAACCAAGACTTTGCAGGCGGTTTCCATTCATTCAAACTTTCTTTTAAACCATGAAGAGAAAGATTAGGTGTCATACCTCCTTCATTTCTTTCCTCTTCTTCTTCCACCACTTGTGCCTCAAACCATTCCTTCACATCTTCTCTGATATTCTATATATATTGTAGTTTATCTTTAATCCCACTTAAATTAATTGAGTTGTTTTTTTTTGTCTATCAAAATCCACATAATTAAGTACGATTTAGTCCTAAACAACAAATAAAGTCAAACAACAAGAGTTAGGACTTCAGTCTATGCTACGCCTAGAAGTCGTTTAATCAAGGCGACACGGCTACAATAAGCTTCTCAACTTAAGAGATCCTCTCTTCCAATTTTGAAAAATCTTTCTCAATGTTAGTCACTTGAGCCTCTACTTCCAATATCTTCTTTACTTTCTTCCATCTTAAATTGAGTTGTTGATCTGTGCATTTTTTTTTCTTCGCTGCTTCCTTTTTAATATTTTAGAAAATTTTATAGCTACAAAAACTATTTATTTTGAATCCTTGGGTTTTCCACTAGGTGACTTTCAAATATTATGTCCAATTAAATTTGATACAATTCAGTCATCTTTAGATTCTCCTAATAAATATTTAGAAAAACTCTTCTTTCGTAATTATCCTAATTGAAATATATGAAAGTTTCAGGATTAGTAGAATTTCATGCAACGTGGCATCTATACTATTAATCGAGCAGACATTTAAGAGTAACTGACGGAATTGACCATGGTATTATATGATTTTAATCAAATCGATGAACAAAAAAAACGCAAAAAGGACAATTTTGTCTGTTTATGTCGTAGAAACACGCGGATCCATTTGTGACCCGAAATATATGAATTCGGATCGCGATTTACCCATTCGGATCTGG
>OVAQ01001484.1:0-17566 GCA_900406345.1 Erysimum cheiri
TAGACAATGGATCTCCAGCATTATTCTGTTGTATGCATACTCTCTTGGGAAATTAATTTGTTGAGAAACAAAAGGAATATAAAAGCGAAGAGTACAGACCTAAAAGACATNCGGACGGTTTTGTACCTCAGAGACTACCTCAGACTGCTTTCTTTTCAAGTCACCATTTGGTTCGCGACTTGGCTCAACCTTCGAACTCTCCGGTTCACTGAAAGAGGATGCATTTTGACTAGTAAAAGACTAAAACTTTAAAGAAAAGCAAAATCAGAAATGAACCAAATTAAAGGTGTAAAATCTAATGCTATCAATAAAGACTTCATTTGTCTCAAAAACTAGATGATCAGATAGACAATGGATCTCCAGCATTATTCTGTTGTATGCATACTCTCTTGGGAAATTAATTTGTTGAGAAACAAAAGGAATATAAAAGCGAAGAGTACAGACCTAAAAGACACTTTTCCTCCATTACTGCTAGAGTTTGTGGGAGAAGCATCTGTTTTTCGACCGTTTATTGCCTCTTCATTCAATTTCTAAGGAGGGAACAGTTTTATTTCAGAAAGCTGGAAGGGAAGAATATTAACCGCAAACTATTTCAAGCCTTAGCGCCATACACACACTAACCTCAATAGAGGGATTGAAAGACTGAAATGACATGCGTCCTAACAATGCTCCTGGCTGAGGATCCCAGTCTGTTATGACCACACTGCATCAAAAATCAAATCATACATTAGAGAAAACTACCAAAAACACATAACAGAACTAACAAAACTATCAAAATTATTGTTACGGTTCATGAACAAAGGGAAGTCAGAGCAATTGAAACTGACTAGACATTGGAAGTAATCAATCAATAGCCGAAAGAAAAAGGAAAAAAAAAGAGAGTAGACAACACATACACAATGTCCTCGTTCTCAGTAATCTGATGAAAACAACACATTAACATCAAGTAAGAAAAAAAAGAAACGGTACCACTTCTTTGCAACAGTACCGAGGGAAGGAAAATTCCCATTAGGCTCTTCATCAGTCTTCTTCTTCTCCTCTTTAGGAGCAGACCTTTGCATAAACTATATAAACAAAGAGCATATCATTATTAGTTGATGAACAGGAATGAAGAAATAACACGTATCTTGTCTCTCACCCACAAACCAGATTACTCAAACCAATTTTATCAACTAAGAGTTACATGATTGATAATGCAATTTCTTCAGTGAAAAATTTCAACTTTAGTCCAAAACCAATGCTATAACTGGTGATAAACTCGGTGCTAAAGGTTATTTATCGAAATTATAGATGCAAACTAACAAAAGTCCCATGATGATATCAATATCGAAGGGATTATTAATTCGTCTACGAATCAAAATCCAGCAAAACAGAGAAAACCAAATTTCGAGCTCGAATTTACGAAATAAAGACCAAACCCATTATAACCATCCAGTCTTCAATTTCAAGGTCGTGTAGATACAAGTTAAAGCGCAGTCATGTCACATGGATTAAGCTACTCTTCTTATATAAGAAAGAAAAAAGATAGTACCTTTAGGTTTCTCAGAGTGCTACTAATCTCTCTCTTCGCCATTGTAGCTTTCTTCAATTACAATAGTTACTCCCAACACGAGATTTCCGGTACCGGAGAAGCGGAACAGCTCTTTAATAAAAGCTACTATCGTTTTTAGGTTTTAGTTTCCGATTTGAAGCTCTGTCCAAAGAAAAAACAGATATTTTCCGAATTGACTACTACACACTTTAGGTTTAACTGGTAAAACCTAACCGATTCGAAGCGTACCAAATTGTAGATTTAATTACCAAACCAAGATTATATCGGTTTAGTTTTTGGGTATTTTGATCATTATTTATTGTCTGAAGAATGCAGGACCAATCAAACTGAAACAGTGACCCAAATCAAATCTGAAAAAAAACAGCTGAGCAAAGTCAAAGAAGCAACTTGAGGAGACAAGACAAAGACAATGATGGATTATCTCGGGATTGATCTGAGTTGTGCACTCGGATCTCTCCAGAACGGTGAGTTTCCGGCGAAAGATTGTCTTCTTCCTCTCATTTCGAAGCTGCTTGGTTACTTCCTCATCGCTGCTTCAGTGACCGTCAAGCTTCCTCAGGTTACTTAATTCAAAATCAATCAATCACTATTAATAACTCCCAATTTGAATGCTAATATCTGTAAATTGAACTGAACTGTTTTTTGTAGATAATGAAAATCGTGAACAACAAGAGTGTAAGAGGCTTAAGTGTTGTAGCATTTGAGCTTGAAGTGGTTGGTTACACAATTTCACTTTCTTATTGTATTCACAAGAATCTTCCATTTTCAGCATATGGTGAATTAGCTTTTCTTTTGATCCAAGCTTTGATCTTGGTCGCTTGTATCTATTACTTCTCACAACCTCTCTCTGTAACAACTTGGGTCAAAGCAATTCTTTACTTTGCTATAGCACCAACTGTGTTTGCGGGTAAGATTGATCCTTTGCTTTTTGAAGCGCTTTATGCTTCTAAGCATTTGATATTTCTCTCTGCAAGAATCCCTCAGATTTGGAAGAATTTCAGAAACAAAAGCACTGGACAACTTAGTTTCTTGACTTGTTTCATGAACTTTGGTGGAGCCATGGCGAGAGTTTTCACCAGCATTCAGGAGAATGTTCCACTTAGCATGCTTATGGGTATTGTTATTGCACTCTTCACCAATGGAACTATTATGAGTCAGATTCTTTTGTATCGAAGCAAAGGAAAAGAAGATAAGCAAGTGAAGGATATAAAGGTTTCATGATAAACCCATATACTTGACTTTGTAAAAGAGATTTAAACGATGTTGCAATCATTGAATAAAGTAAGCTTCTTGTTTCATTACTACTCACAATTCCGCAATTTCAAAAAGTGGTCTCAATCAAAGCTTTAAAAATTACACTTATTTTCTTTTACTTTAAAGAGTGAATAGTTGATGAGTAGTTTTCATGCTATTTTTCTTTACTATTAGCTGTGAAATGCGAGTGAATGCTTGTTTAAGCAATGGTTTCAATGGCGACCTTTTGCCTGGATCTAAGCTCCTCGGCTTTCTCATCAACAGCTTCCCATAGTTCAGGAAGGGCTTCACGAATGTTGTGAATATGCTCCAATGCAATATCTACTCCTTCCTCTCTGTGTGAGGTCCCAACCTAATAATACAAAAAAATTGAAAAAAATGAGCTTTGAGATTGAGAAGTTTTCTTCTAAACTTATTTTTCTCTAATTCTTTTACTTACCCATACGGTGTGGAGACCCACGCGTTTCCCAGTTTGAATGTTGCGGATGCTGTCATCAAAGAACAGCTGAAAACACCCAAGATATTTGCAACTTATTAATCTGCAGGGCTGAAATGGTTTAGGTAGAAAGACAAAAGCATGTGTTCTTACTGTCTTCTTAGGATTGATGTTGGTCATCTTGAAAACCTGTTCAAATGCTCCTTCAGATGGTTTGCATACAACTGGAGTCTTTGGCAGTTCGATGTTTGGGTCAGGAGTTGCCATGTAACTGCTAATGTCGAAGATTTTTCTGGTTTTGGTATCAACAGGAGTTTCATTTTTGGTGATGGGGTTAAGAGTCTCGAAAGATATAATTTTTTCGAAGCAGCCCTCTAGGCCTAGCCTGGCAATTATCTTGGCTGCATGAGTCTTGTCTGCATTGGTGAAAACCTATGGCCAGAACAAGAACAATGGAAGATCAGAGAATAAACTCTTATTGGAAACCAAATTTATAAGAGCTTAGCATCAAGGAGTGAAACACATACAACTTTCCGAATAGGCAAGCTAAGAATAATATTCCTCAAAACTGGGTCAGGCTTCAGTGTTGCATATGGCAATCTCCCATGAACAAAACTGTGAAACAAAAGGAGGAATCTTTAAGTTCCAAACACCTTAAAAAAAGAAATAATAAGCAAGTATGAAAGATGGGTTCAGTTCAGTACCGATGGAAATCATCGTAATCAAAGTCATAACCAACAGCCTGAAAGAATCAAACACCACAAAACAAAGGGCATTTGCATTAACAACATTAGAAGATATAGAAAAATGTTAACAGTGTTAGTGAAAAGAAGATACCTTGAGGCCAGCCATAGTTGTTCCATAGATTTTATAAAGCGAAAGGCACAGTTCTTGGACTTTATCTTCTTCAATACCAAGTTTCTGAGTCATGTACTCTAAGCAACAACAACAACCACCACATGTTCAGCTATAACATGAGCAACCAGAGAAGAAGAACAAGTGAATGCGGACAGACTTTACCTTGAATGTTCTTCTTGACTTCCATAGCCAAACCAGAACTCTGAGGGTAAAGAGTATCATCTATGTCTGTTTGATTAAAGCCAACAAAAATTATTTTAATCAGAAAAAGGTTTAAACTTTAAACCATTTATGAGTGATCAAATTGCATTAGATTAATGTCAATATTCAAATCCGGATCCTCAACTATTTATTTTCTCTTACCAAATAAAAGACAATCATATTTAGCTTCGGAAGTTTGCTGAAAGTTTTCCTCGTACGCCATTTTGATTCCAGATCGCACCTGAAACATAACCAACTGAATCTCAACGTCTCCAACACACATTTCCACAAAATTAGGAACTATGACATCAGATCTCCCAAGAAAATACATTCATAGCTAGTTACACTTTTTACATCAAAGTCATCATCTGAAACCCAATCTCGAAACACAAATAAAACTAGAGACCACTACACTACGAACCAAAAAATCCTCCAATGTAATTTTTACTTAAAAGTAAAAGAAATCGATCATGCAGATTAACCCCGATTAGAAAACCGACAAGGATAACCAAACATACACGAAAAAAGATAAAAGCGAGTGATTTACCTTTTTCTGATCAATGAAACTTCGCGAGAGAGAGAAAAGATGAAGAAGAAGAAGAAAAAGAAAGAGAGGAAATGTTAACCAAACGTTTTAATGGGAACACATCCATTGGTTGTCGAGAGAGAAAACACTTTACTCATGTCTACATCTACGATTTCTCCACGTGGCATTTCTCTTTTTATTTATTACTCTTTTTTGCAAGTCAAGCCTCAAGCGATCCCAATAAATCTCGGATTATTTTATCAGCAGACCCAAAACGGTTTTTAAAAATGTACCGTGCGCCTTAATTTATTGACCCTTCATAAATTCGGTTTGGTTTAGTTTACAGCTTGTGTACCGTTTCCGGTCCACATGCTTCAACCACCAATAGGCAATTTGAGCATAATTTTCCATCAGTTTTTTTTTTTTTTTTTTGTCAACCTTGTGTAGTATTTTAGCCCAATACTAGAGAATAACCTGTGCAGCAGTGTGTAATTTTGTTGATTTTTAATATTTTGTTGTATATATGTTAATTATATGATGTAGCTTATTGTTGTTTGATGTTTGCTTATTGTTGCTTTGGGACATGTTTGTATTAAAGAAATGAAGGATGCAATATGTTTGATGAATCATTCGAAAACCACCAAAAAAAAAGAAAGAAAAAACATATATATGTTTCATTTCTTATTCATAATCTTAAACCTCAACTTCATCTTTGTAGAGCCATGCATGTAGTTGTGAATCGTCCAACATTCATCTCGACAGAGATTTTGAAGTCACGCGAAATTAATCTTCAAAATATATATGCACTGTTTGACAAAAAAAAATATATGGACTTATTTGATTTGCGAATCATAAGAAAACTCGATCGATAGCATCGCAATATATGACAATTTTCATAATCTTGTTTTCCCGCATTCATGGATCATCCATGTTTGGCCATTATCACTATATACTCGATGGTAATTTCAGTTACACTATATGTGCATGGTTCATAGCTATGATATTAGTCTTGATGCAAAATATAAATTCAGGTTTGTCGATGAATCTTTACTGTAACTTTTTGAGAATAGTATAGAATGTTTAAGATCTACAATCGATGCAAAAATATGGTAACATTAGTGGTTGATTAATTTGGTTAGTAGTGGGATCCATGCACAGGTTGTCGTCAAAGCAGGAGAGAAAACAATTACTCACGTCGACATTAACTATTTTTTCACGTGGCCTTTGGCTTTTCTTTACTTGCCAAGCGAATAATGAAATGGTTATGCATAGTTTATGAGCTGTCCTAAAGACTTTTTTCAATATGTTTCGTGCGCCTTAGTTTATTTTTATTGCTCCATAAAACTATATATTTTGCCAATAATTTTAGCTCATGTATCAAATGAAGAAAAAAAACTCTTTAATCAAACATTTTCAAGGAAAAAAAAGACAAACAATAAACGGTACATGGATATTTTATTTAAACATTAATTACATATGTAAATGTCTTCACATAAACATGTAAGATTAAGCTTCAACTGAAGTTTCAATCGAGATTTGTGCAGCGTGATCAATTCCTTCAGATTCGTTGCTCTTGGATTCCGACCATAACTCCGGAAATGCCTCTTTCATGTTGTGAATACTTTCTAACGCGTAATCACTTCCATCCACTTTTTCTGATTTACCAACCTGAAATTAAGTAGATTGATATTTCAATTTAATTATTTTATAAAAGTCCATATGTGGGTACTCATTCTTCTAATTAGAGGTAGTTTTGTAATAAAAAAATGTGTTAAATAAAGATATGTCGCTAAAACAAATTGCTAATTTCGAAAATTCTATATATATATATATATTTTTTTTTTTTAATTTGGTCCGAAATGAAGTTTCATATGTTTGGTTCAAAATATATTTAGCTTACAAAAAGCGAGTTATTAATTACAACAAAAAAAATTTGGTTTTAATTGGTGTTAATGTTAACCGGTTCTTACCAAGACTGTATGGAGACCAACGGCTTTTCCGCTTTGGATGTTGCGGACACTGTCGTCGAAGAACAACTACACAAGAAACATCGATTATGAGATAAAACTGTTGATTAAGAAGATCTAAAATTAAAAGCAAAAAAAAAGTCTAATTATGTTTAGTATTCGTTTTCAAAACTTACGGTTTTGTGAGGATTAAGCTGTGCAATATCGAACGCTTTCTCGAAAGCAATCTCAGTTGGTTTACATATAACCGGATTCTCGGGAAGATGACCTGTGACGCAAGAAACCTCCGCCTCGTTGGTCGAAGGGTTTAAGGTCTCGAAACTTATGATTCTCTCGAAACAATCTTCGATTCCAAGTCTCTTTAGAGCTTTCATCACATGAGCTTCATCTCCATTCGAGAAAACCTTAACAATATAAAAACAGACCCAAGTTTTATTAATATAAGATAAGTTTTATATAAACTGAAATTTTAAGGCCAAAAAAAAAAGATGTTTGACAAAACAAAAAAGCAAAAAAAAAAACAATACCAATTTTGGAAAAGGTAGAGTAAGGAGGAGATTTCTCAGAACCGGGTCCGGTTTTAGGTTTTCATAAGGTAATCTCCCATGAACATAGCTGTGGTATTCGTCATTATCGAATTCATAACCTATAGCCTGCATAAATGAATAAAATTTCGATTTAACCATAAACCATATGTCATAGAAGAATTCAGACCATTTTATTGTATCTCTGTCTATCTAGTAATAGTTTATCAACATATTTTATGAAGATAATTTACCTTAAGACCAGCCATTGAAGTTCCATATTTCTTATAAAGAATTTGGTTTAGTTCAACGACTCCGTCTTCATCTATTCCAAGCTTCTGGACCATGAATTCTGCACAAAGGTGATTTGGTGGTCTTAAGGAATTTTTTTCTCCATATGAAATATTAATTAAAC
The DNA here is from genome assembly GCA_900406345.1 of Erysimum cheiri. Taxonomy (NCBI): domain Eukaryota; kingdom Viridiplantae; phylum Streptophyta; class Magnoliopsida; order Brassicales; family Brassicaceae; genus Erysimum; species Erysimum cheiri. Next base: position 7,734 of record OVAQ01001484.1, read on the forward strand.
ATGTTAAAAAATAGTCACAATAGAAATCTTTAAGAAAAAACATAGCATACCTATAATGTTGTTGGTGCATGCGTCTGATAAACCAGAACTAAAAGGATAAAGAGTATCATCCAAATCTGTTGAAAACAAACATAGAATTAATAGATCAATACATATGTTAATTGTTTCAAAATTTTAAATCTAATTTAAACAAACTAAACAAAATTTCATACCAAAGAGGAGACATTCATATCTTGGTGGAGAGCTGTTCACAAATTCCATTTCTCCAGAAACTGCAAATCTGGTGGTTCTAAAAATCATAAATAAAAACAAAGAACGAACATTTTAAAATTTAAAAGCTAAAACGAAAGATATATTTAAAACAATCTGGTTGGTTTAGAAGAAGCAATTACCCCAAATAAAAGAAAATAGAAGATAATTGACGTGAGTGAAATGATGATGAAGAGATGAAGAGATGAAGAGATGAAGAGACTGCAGATGTCTTTATATAAGAAACAATTAAATACGTGTGACAGTAAAGTCATTAAAGATGAAGATTAATTAATAATATAGACGACGAGTACTTTGTCTTCTTTGCTTAATCGAGTTTATAATAATGGTTATTTTATGATTATAAAAATGGTTCTCATGATTCCCATTGATGTGCAATCCAAAAAACAAATGAAATAAATTGTGCTATTCATAAAGTCGACGCGTCAATTATTATACATCGTTTTCTTGATCAAGTCACGTTTTCCATTTCGATCTAAAACATAAAGAAATAACTAAGACTTGTGATATATGCTTGACAAAAAAAAAAGAAATAATAAAGACTTAATTTGTGAGATATTCTTGACCAAGAATATCTTTTATTTTTTTGTCCAAAAAATATCTTTTATATTTCCCCTCCTTTTTAATAAGACTGATGGACGAACCGTGTGACATTAAAATAAAAAGACCTAAATTTTTTTACCATTACTCCTAACACATAATTAAAGTAAAGACCCGAACTGGTCTTATTTTTGTTAAAAAAATTAGGTCTTAAATCATGTAACAATTATATTGGAGACGACTTTATAAGCACAAAAGGGTTCAAAACATAATACATTACATAGGAAACTAATGCTATGACATTTTTTATTCGTCCAAAAATAGTTGGTGCAGCATATATTTAAAAATCTGAATTTCAACATATTAACCCTCACTACATTATAGTTTCTTTCACTCCGTTCATAAACCAAATTTATCTTCTAATTTTGCATTGTCAAAATTCTCATTTCCTAAATTTTCCTAGTTTTCCTCATTTTCTAAAATGAGAAAATTTGCTAACATGGACTGTATACCATATACCTTATTTCAATAAGACATGTAGAAAAATCACATATCTTTCTCGTAGGAAAATAACACTTTGACTCGACTCTTCTGTCTCAACGGCTTATACGAACCTGCCGCGTGTGCGACCAGTCGGTTTCAGCGGCTAAGACCCGCCGGCGTTAAGTCAACACAATTCAATGAGTCGATTTATAGAACCTTCCTCACTTTTACTCTTTTGCCCCACATAACTTGTCAAAGCCCATTATTTTATTCTTAAAGACCTAAAACATCCTACAGAATACCACATTGGGCCATTTTCTATTAGCCCACAGGCCCATTGTTAATTATCGAACACTGAATTAAAATAATTTCACTTTCTCTCTGTGATGTTTTATCTGTTTTCCAGTTCGAAGCAAATATGAAGCTGAAAGATTTGTTCTGAATCTTTGTCTTTGTATCCGCTCTTTTGAATTCTATTCGCCATGGAAGCTGTGCTTCTCTGCTCGAAGGTTGTTCCTCGAGCCACGACGCCGTTGGAAGAGAATCGAAAGTTTTCGTTCAGGCATTTGAACAAACACCTTAAGTGCAATTCGCTTCGTACTGATTCAAGAAACAGTCCGTTACTCCGCAGCTTTGAAGCGATTCAGAGTCCGTCTAGCTGGAGATGTGCTCCGTTCCCAGTGAGAAAAGGTTCATGGGTTCCTCCCAGATGCTCGATTTCTAGCTCGACTGTTTCCGATTCCGATAACCCTTTCGTTAGTCAATTTCGAACCCTCTCGTTTGCTTCACTGGTGGATAAAGTTCGTGACTTCAAAGTCAAGCCTATGGATGTTGTGAAATTAACTCTTGTTCTATCGATTTTGACTGTTGCTGCAAAAAAGACTCTGAATTTGGTCTTCGACCCATTCTTCTGGATGTATTTCAGCTGGACATGGCTGTTCTGGCCTTGGTTTATCGCTGTGGGACTCGCGGGTTACGGAATTTACTGTTTTCGTAAGCATTGGCTTGGAGAAGCTAATGCCTTTGAGCAGCTTGGTATTGTTACTTCAGTCTTCACATGGCTTACACTTGTGCCTCCTGCTTATTTTAATGGTTATCTTGAAGGCTGGCCTTATGTGTTCTTCTTGGCTTATCATTACTTCTTCTTCTTCAATGTAAGTGTGAGGAAACGCCTCTATGGAGATTACTACGCTCGCACGCATGATCCCAAATGGGATGTGAACATGCCTCTATGGTCTCGGATTTTGTTTGGTGTTAGCATCATGGTTGGACATTGGCTTGCAGCTTTTGAAGGGCCTGAGCTTCATCGTTTACCAGGCGGTTGGGCCAATGTAGGGATATGGATTTTGATTGTGATTACAATGCTTATGCATTATGATTCAACGCTATATCTTGCTAGATATTCTGAAAAGGTTGTTGTTCCAACGGCTGTTGTGCAATTTGGTCCTTATAGATGGGTCAGGCATCCGATATATGCTTCTACGATGCTTCTTTTCGCTACATACTGCACTGCTTTGCGTGCTCCTTTGAGTCTGTTGTTTCTTTTGGCGGTTTGTTTGGTTTACTACAACAAGAAGGCAAAGGTGGAGGAAGAACTGATGGTGGAGAGTTTCGGACAAAGCTATTCGGATTATGCTGATAAGGTTAGGCACAAGTTCATTCCTTTTGTTTACTAGTGCTTTAGAGGAACCTGTGTTTGTGTCTAACTATCTGGTATCTATCAGTCAAAGATGTATGAATGAAGATGAGTTGGATTTTCCCATTTTTATTGAAATGTTAGGCTTGTGACAAGTACAGTATATGCTTTTATGCTATTCGTGGTGCGCTTAATTTATTTTTTAAGTTATTTCTCATCAGTATCAACTAGTAATATTTTTTTTTTGATAAAAAATCAACTAGTAATATTAGTTTAAAATTTCAACGAATCTGAAAATTGATTGGCTGTTATGAAAACCAAACTTCACATCATCTTGTTTGCTTGTAGCTGTAGCTTATGAGTGTTAAGTTATTTCCTAACACATATTATGATTGAGTGCTTTTGAGTGCCTTATCTTTTGTCCTTTGATGACTATCACATTTTTGCTGTTGCATTATTAACCGTGATTTGCTGCATCCATTTTCTTTTATTTCTTGATCTCAATTAATTGGGTACATGTGACCCTAATTTTCTTAATCTCCTGATCTTAACTGATTCCCTGACTTAAAGTATATGAACACCTCCAGTTAAAAACTAAAGCTGCTTGCTTTCTGAGTGTTTTTCGCCTTTACACGTAAGGATTCGCATAGGGAACAATCTTAATCATGATTAGTTTAATTAAAGTGACATTTCTAATCCAATAATTTCCTAATCCCACTTGTTCCATACTAATCAATCATGATTAGTTTAATTAAGAATTCTTCTATCCTGATAAAATTTAATTGTATCTTCCTTTGCGTTTGCAACCCATTATCAAACTCCACCTGGAAATGTTTCTTTAATTGACTTCTTCATGGTACTTTGGAGGAAAAAGGTTTTGTGGTTTGTGTATAAAAACACTTGAAATTCTGAGATATGTCATATGAAAAACTCTTTAGCTTTGGCTTCTGTTCCTGACACTTGTATAGTGAAGTGGGCTTCTGTTATTTTGATGCCATCTATCTCTCTTTATTCAAAAGTCAATTAGAGATCCTGATGCTACTTCTGTCCCTTTCCAAGTGATTTTACATCGACCAACTAGCTTTCGTCATATTGGTGTATATATTCATGTACCTATCTCTCTCAATTACTTCTCATCAAAATCATCTTGCTCATTCATTTGCTTTCGCAATCATCGTGCTTCTCTTTGCTTGTTCATTTGTTGGTTAAAAACCATGAAAGTTCTCAACTTTAGAGCTCGAACCGATAAGATTTTTTGAAATCGGTTGATTTAGCTGGGTTCTTGATGAAAAGGGAAAAGGTCTAGCCTTTGGTGGATGTTACCAGCCAGTAGTCGCAGATGCAGCACCATTAAGATTCACAAGAGATGTGGTTCCCTTTGTTTTCGCCTCTCGATCCGAAGAAAAGGGTTCCTTTCAGATGGGAATCTTGATGATGCTGCATCAGCAAATACATGGCTACTCTTGTCACTTTTCTTGTTCATTCTCTAGTGAAGAAAGTAAAGATGTCTTGGAGGTCTTACAAGGACTCAAAAACAGAAGGTAAAGTCTCTCTTCTTGTTTCCGACTGTTGGGTCTTGATCATGCACATGTTTGTGAAATATCTTTTCAGTTTATGGTGTTTCTATCTTGCTTTTGATATTGGCAAAACCATTCACATGTGGACCTTTCAAAGGATCCCACATATGCTTTAAAAACCCAAACAAGATGATAACTACTCTATTCAAAATAAAATAGACTTTGATAAGTTTCTAAGATGAATGTGAATAGTGAGAACTCAGAAGTGAGAAGTCTCGTGTGGTTACGGTTTGTGGGAACTCACATGGTCACATGTGAAAATGGTCCATAAGACCATAAGTGATTTTTGGTCAAATTTTTTTGCCTTTGGTCCCAAGGAGTATTGTGTATCTATATAGTTTCTTTGATAAAGAAACATTTTTTCCACATGGATCATATGAATCTCGAGGCACATTTTCCTTGTTAAGATTATATCTTGGTTAGGGGAGAAACTTATGTATACAAAAACTGGAAATAATAACTAATTTTGAAAGTTTGTTTGAGAAAAATGTATCGAATTTTCAAAGTTAGGTAAATTGGTGGGTCAATCGTGCAATGGAATATTGTGAAAGTAAATTCAAAGTTCACTAGATATTTGTTTTACATTTTAATATCATATTTTTAATGATTTTTGTTGGGGTAATCGTACACTAATGGTCCCAACTCCTAAAATATATATTTAATCTGGCATTTGTAAGCTTTTGAATAAGTAACTATGGCAAAGAAATTACGTAATGACGTCGATTACAAACAAGTATTTTAATAAGCATGTGTGCTTGATATTATTATATGAAGATCTAGCCCGATAAACCATAATCTCTCGATTATATGATATGCCATGTTACTTGTGAAATAAAAAAACATATGATATGTTTGAATTTATGTAAAATCTCAACATATCATATTAACTAGTTATCCAAATTTATTGGCAATTTGCAACGATACATGTAATCCAATGATTTTGTATTAATGTCATTATTATGTTACCAATCAGATTTAAGTCCGGTTATGTATTTATATAAATTGTTGACAGAAAAAATTAATCGATAATTCACTATTACTAAACTAGTTGCTCAAATGATGTAATCAGAATTATTTTCAATCGCTCACCAATCAAATATTACTTTTGGGCTATGAAAATATTACTATGATGAATGTTTTGTGAGTTTTTCCTGCATGTTTTTCATGTTTTACTGTTTTATCATTTATAATATTCATCAAGAAAATTTATGTTTTCACTACCCTTGCTCTGAAAAAGAAAGTGTGTACTATATATTAGTAACTAATTTTGAAAGTTTGTTTGAAAGAAACATTTACAACTGTCTTTTTTCTATGCTTTAAATAATAATACTGAATAGAATTACAATATTGAAATTTATCGATTTGAAAAAAATATTATTTCCGCGGAAAATCCCTATAGATACGTGTGTGGAGACGTATGTAAATAATAAGATTTGCCTTAAAAAGCTTTGACCTATCATTCATTCCATACTCTATTATTTTCTTAGCTCCATTTTCAATTTAAGCATCAAACAAACGCAAACACACACAGATATACACATATTCTACATTGATGTACATCGACTTTGGATCAAAAGAACTGAGAACATCTACTCTTGATTCATGGATGATGAAAAGTTATGGAAAGTTTCCAAGAAAGATTCCATCTTCGAAACGACCCATTTCTCTTCAAAACCCGTTTTCACACGAAGCTTCTCAACAAAAACCTCAGCTTCTTCTTCTTTTTCTTCAAAACCCATTTTCACACGAAGTTTCTCAACAAAACCTACTTCGTATTCTTCATCGGAGCCGGTCTTTAGACGAAGTTTCTCTGCAAAGCCAACTCCTTCGAAATCTCCGTTTTTATCTAGAAACTGTTCAAAGAAATGCCCAACTGATACATCTTCTACTACTTCTGCTTCCAACAAGTGTTCCATCTCTCGGAGTTTGTCTCAGAAAGGAGCTTCGGTGACCCGAAAGTGTCGTAATATGGCAAAGGAGCACAAGTCCCGGTTTTACATCATGAAACGCTGCGTTTCGATGCTCCTTTGTTGGCATAAACATGCTTGAGATGTGAAGAAAGAAGATTAGGTTAAATTGTTTTCCCTGTATCAATGATATACTCTCCATTTTAAATTAAATGTATTTTGTTTTTGTTTTACAAAGTGTTGTTTAAGTAAAAAAGAAAGAAAAAAAACAGCAAAATTCTATTTGGAAAACGGAAAAAATAATATAACGTTTTAGCTTCATTTTTTAGTGTCAAAAAACTAAAAATAGCATTTAAGTTCAAATGGAAAGAGTATTTTTATTGAATCACATTTGTATCGACTCATGATGTAATGTTGTAGTACAGAGTGTTATGGAGTCTTTTTTTTTGTGAAATTTTATTTTCACACTAGTATTTCTAACAATTTTCTTTTAGTACTTAAATTGGTTGTGTATTGTATTGAAGTTGGAGAGATTCCCTCTGAAACATTGGGAATTTAAAAGACAAACAAAACTGTACGAGTACTGTTCCAGGTCCACCGTTCGCATTTATATATGTCGGTCCATGTTGACAAATAAAGTAAATAATAGTACCATCCAAAGATATAATTATTTGAAAATTAAACCGCATTGTTTTATCTTCTTGGTTGAATCGCATTGTTGGGCTTGACATAGGCCGAGTTGAATCTGCTGTATGGACACTTAAGAAGAAAAATAAAAATCGTGTGGAATGATTAATCTAATATGTGTTGAATCTATATTTCTATTTCGTTTCATAGAAAATAGAGAAACCACAATGGCTTGGTGGCTCATCACATTCACATAGCGTAAATATAAACATTTTCGACAACGGTTTACATTGAATTGTTATAAATTCCACGAACATTAATGAAAACTAAAGTAACACCAAAAATCAATCCCAAATCATAACAAAAGAGAGCATAGCAACGCCGAGGAAGACAGCAAGAAACTTGTAGATTGGCTTGTCGAAGTAACATATCTCACGAGGCTTGTATCCCTTTGAGATAAGATGGTTAACCGCAACATACACGAAAACTCCGCACGCAAGGCTCATGGAGATCGCATAGGTCCAGTCACCAGCGGCTCCTTGGCTACTGGCATTGATGCCAATGCCAATCCCAACGCCTAAAGGACTCGATATCCCAAAGGCGAAGGAGTAGATGACGGTGAGGAAGAATGGTCGTTTGGGGATTAGCTTGAGGAGAGCTATTCCCATTGCTACGGCCGCGAAGACCTTGTGCAACGATATAGTCCATAGGTTTCTCCAAGCGTCGCTTTTAGTCTCTGACCAAAATATCCACAAGAGAATGTTGTTAAAGAACAATGTCTCACACTTATATATACATGTATAAATTTCGTTAATGTATCTAGCTAGATTAATTATAACTCACACATGCATGCCAGATTTGAATTCGGATTATAACGACAGTACAAGTATATGTTATATGATCAGGTTATTTGCATAAGATATTATCTTCAGAGTGATTACACTATAGCTTTTCCATGATTCAACTATGGACTAAAACCTAATCAGAATGACTAGATTACCAAACCAAAATTCACATAAAATGAATGATTAACTATATATATACATGTAAAACAGTTCCATCTAGATGAACTACATGGTTATTTAGCGAAGAAGCAATTATACGTTTTTCATTGATAGTTACCTGAGAGACCAATGGCGATTCCCTCGAAGATGGAGTGAAAGCAAAGTGCAAAAATTAGCAAAGCTGTGTCTCCAAATCCACTCGTCCGTAAAAGCACTTGGTTCACATCCACACCAGTACTCCTTATCTCACGAGGACCTTCCTCTTTCGCTGCCACGTCATCATCCACCCTCGACTCTCCGGCGCCAGAGCCGCCGTGGTGGTTATTACTCCCAACCGCTACAAACGCAACCGCCACGTCTGCGAGCATTGTGAGGCAATATCCAGCGGCTGCTAACATAAAGGCGTAAGGATACTCTTTGTGTTTTAACCCTTTGAAAGTCTCGTTAGCGTCGCTGAGGAAATGGACTAGAGCGGTCGCTAGGAATATACCGCCGGAGAATTGAGTTCCGAGGAGGAGAAACGACTCGTTCCATCGGTAAAAGTAAGGTGAAATTCCGGCTAAGAATGTGCTGAAGAAGAGTATTATAATACAGTACATCTTCACAAGAATCAAGCTTTTCGATCGGAGATTCACGACGGTGGTTGTTCCGTTGGCCGGAGGTGGTTGCTTGGCTTCCTCTTCTTCGTCTCCGTCGTCTATGCCGCCGTGAGCTAGGATCAAGGAGAAACAGAGGAAAAGAATAGAGAGGAAGAAGAGAGTTGACTTTAGGGTTTTGGAAGACAAAGCCATTTTAGTTATTGTTTTATTGCAATTATTATTTGTTTGTGTTATGTTCTTTTTTCACTTCTTGAACATATTTAGTGTATGTTTATATATGTTGGTGTTTGTAGTACAGTGTTGACTTTGTTGTTGTTGTGACAAGTACAACGGTAAAGTCATTCGGAAGTTGTACTACAAATAGTACATAATGTAATAATAAGTTAGTGTTAACTAAATCGCCGGCGACCAGAGATGAGAGAACTGGTTCCTTATGAAACGCCCTGTTCCGGATACAATTACCCCCTCTAATAATTAGAATACGATTATCCCCTCTAATGATTAGAATCAGAACGTTGACCAAAAAAATAAATAAAAATGATAATTACATTTTTTAAAAGGTTTTTTAAAGAGATTACATCCATATTATTTCAGAGCGCACTATTTGAGTATTTTTGTTTTTTTTTTTGTCAACATTTGGGCCACAATTGGCCGACCCATTAGCCTAATTCCTACAAATTGTAGGGTCGGGGACTCGATCCCTGGTGTGATGGTGTCTGTCTTCTGTGGACTTGCCACTACACCAAGATCACTTCACTGAGTATTTTTGTTGATGATACCAAAATCTAAACCGAGACGAAAGGAAACTTTCCAAAAATAAGAAACTTACTAAAACGAATTTACGTTTCGAATTTCTTCTGCAGAGAATATCGTCAAGTCAAATGGGTCCGTAATAAATTTGCTTTTAATACCAAAATACTATTGGATATCTCCATTCCGATTCCTTTGGCTATGAAACAGGCAGAATGAGTATATTTGTCTATCTCTTTATCTGTCAGCATATGGAGTATTTTTCTATCTTTCACGATTTTTTTCAGAGTTGAGCAGTTGATCGATTTACGCCAATGACTTAATTAGTACCACGTATAGAAGAAAATCATTTCATTTTTAACTAGTGCATGATTGACATGTAAGTTATTTACGCTCTACTATGTGTGGATCCTGGATCCAACACTCAAATATTATCAAAT
>OVAQ01001485.1:0-15088 GCA_900406345.1 Erysimum cheiri
CATTGTTTGTTAGTTTACTTGTTTAATTCAGTTTAACTTTGTGATTGTTGTTTCATTACTAACAGCCGAATTGTTTCTTGTTTTGTGAGTTTCTTGTAGTTTAGTTCAAGCAAGTCACAGTAAAAGAGAGAACCAACCAACCCATTCAACCAAACCTAAGAGGTAAATGTTACTGTCTTGAGATTGAAATGAATGGTGTCTTGATATTGAGTTGAATTGTGTCTTGTTAGGTAGGTATAGACTAATATTGAATTGTGTCTTGGTTGTCTCGGATTTTCAGTTTGCCACCAACATTTAGTTCTTTGTTTATGTCTTCTAATTGGTCTGTTCTGGTTAAATTAGTTAGGTTACGACTGAACTAGTCTTCTTCTTATTTGGTTGTTAATGTTTTTTGGTTGGTACATATCTTGTCTCTCATTAATTGCTAATTAGTTATGAAGTGATCAATGGTAGGTTCCTATCTATTTGAAGTGACTGAGTTAGTCTAGGTTTAAAATTGCAGTTTCTCTTTGATACTTATTTGTGAATAGATATTAAGGCAAAACAATGTGTCTTCTTGGTTTTGGTTGTTGGTTGTTGTGTCATTAATGCATGTCTTCTCTTCACACAGTTGGTATTAAGGGTCATGTATTTGTTCGGATAGAAACAAATTGATTGCTTTGTGTGTTTGGTAGTATCTAATTTGAGGTAGTGAGTTATAGTATGGCTGTTTATTTGTAGCTCCTATGGTGTACTTCTTTGTGACTAGGTTGTCATTATTCTTAATTGGTCCTCCAGGTACTTTTAACGATCTTAATGTTCTTGATCGATCTCCAGGTAATTTGTAGCGCCTTTTTTGGACCTCCAGGTACTTTTAACGATCTTAATGTTCTTGATCGATCTCCCGTTTTTGATGATATACTTTATGGTCAAGCTCCGCAAGTTACCTACTACGTTAACGGAAGAGAGTACAATTTGACTTACTATCTGACAGACGGTATTTATCCGAACTGGGCAACTTTTATTCAATCCATACCAAAACCACAGAGTCAGAAAGCACATTTATTTGCTGAACGCCAAGAAGATGCCCGAAAAGATGTTGAGCGAGCCTTTGGTGTCCTGCAAGCTAGATTCGCCGTCATTAAAAATCCATGTCGTTTATTCGATAAAGACAAAGTCGGAATGATTATGAGGGCGTGTATCATACTCCATAATATGATTGTTGAAGATGAACGAGATGGATACACTCAGCATCAAGTTTCTGATTTCCCACAAGGAGATAATGTGGATCTTTCATTTCATATCGATATGCCTTCAAATATCAGCAATGTGATGAATGGTCAAACAACAATTCGAGATAGACAAGCGCATCACCAATTGAAACATGATTTAGTTGAACATTTATGGGCTAAATTTGGAAATTAGATATGTTTCATGTTTAATTAAATATGTTTCTATGTTTTATTTCATGTCTTTTAATGTTTTTTGTTTTAATTTTAAATGTTGTATTTTATTTTATTTTTTATTATTGAAATATGTTTCTATGTTTTATAAAATAATTTTAAATATTGTATGTTATTATTTATTAATTTACTAAATTTAGCCCTAAGAAACAACTAAGGATCACTACCAATAATTAACAAATTTTCCTTATCACTTACCAAAGTTTCTTCCTTCCCTTCTATTATTAAAAAATTGCCTTAAGAAACACACAAGAAACACACTAATGAGGATAGTCTAAGTTTGGGAATGTGTCAAGCAAAGATCAAAATGTTGTTTTGAGGATCAGACATATGATTGTCAGAGTGCGGATTTGTCTCGGAGAGATGTCTCTTCGTGCTTTCGTGCTCGGCGAGACATTGTCCTAAACCGGCTTAACGAAACAAGAAAGAAAAACTCAAGAGGGGAAGCACCAAATCACATCTTAGTCGGCGTCAAGAGGGGAAATCAAACAATCATGTGGATTTCGAGGTTGAGGAGAGTCAGGAGAACGATTATGGTTCTGGGCGTTGCCAATTTCCTCGTTATTCTTTCCGGCTGTCTTCTTACTCTCGTTTCTGACTCAGATTGCGACAGCGCCGGACAACTATTTCCCCTCTTCGCCGTTTGTATAGCCGCCGCCGTCAAAATCGCCGCCATGGTTAAGGTTGGCACTACTCAGGAACTCATGGCTAGGACCATCATGGATTCTCCTACTCAGAACAGCCTCCAAAGAAAGGTGCTTTTCTCTTTCTTTTTCAGTTTTCCACTCTCTCAATTGTGAATTTATGTAAAAATCAAGTCTTTAAAGGATGGGCCTTGACTTAATGTTAGAGACTCTCATGAGAATCGAGAGGAGATTGGTTCTCAGATTAGGAATATCGTTAGTTAGTTTAGTTAGTGTTTTGTGGCTCATTTACTCTACTTTTTTATTTTTCTTATTTGGATTTGCAGTTGAAGTATAAGACCTGGCTTTGGTGGACTCGGTTTGCAATGGTAATTACTGTATTGCAATTTATTGGTGCAACTTACCTTATGTTCCGTGTGGCCAAATTTGTATCTCGTGATGGAATGCCAAGGGATTGCGTTTTAGGTAAACTAAGACACAATTTACATTGATGTGGTTGTCTAAAGTGAAGTACTTTGGCAGTGAAAGTCTTGATATATATATTTGATGGCGTTGAACATGGCATATCTGTCTTCTCTCATTCTTAGATACTGCATGCTCGACCCCATTTTTACGTTTGTAGTTTTAACTATCTAGCTATGTAATTCTATCTAGGCACTTTTTCTTGCTTAAGAATCTCTTTAGTAACTTCCTTGCTCAGGGTTATCTCCAGACACTCATGGGTGGAAGCAAACGCTTCAGGTTGCCTTCTTGATCACAGTTTGCTTTGTTGCGCTGGCACAATGCTTTACGGGATCAGATATATTGCAATGGCGGTCTTTCTATGCAACCCAAGATGATGCCTGGAAAGCTCACTACCAGGAAGTATTTGACCATGGAATTCGTGAAGTTTTGTGCTGTCTTGGACGTCGTGAATATATGTAAGTTTTGTTTTCCTAATTTGGTACTGAACTAATTAACATTCATTTGTCCTGATTCTGGAAACTTAGTTCTTGTTTATAGTAACTGTACTAGTTCAGACTCTTAGAAATTGATTGTCCTGCTTCAGGGGTGTTATTGAGGAAGATGAAGTGTGTTCAGTTGCAAGACTATTAGGTGATCTTGTTTCATATCGTGCATCTGGCACTGGCCATTTGGAATTTTTGGCAGGTTAATATCTGAAACTTAAATAAGCCTGACTGGTGTCGATGATGCTGTGTGTGGTTTGTCTGCATCATCAACTGTTAGTACTTAAGAAGGAAAAATGTTTAGAAGTCTCTCAGGCTTTGAATTTTCAGTTTTTCTAAGATTAGAGTACTGGGTACGGAAATCATTTTAATCATGCCTTGTCATAGTTGACAACATTTGAAGAGAGTTCTCGCTCTGTGAAACCTTGATCAACAATCGGCTACTAGATTTTGTGATATTGATCTTTAAAGTTGACAAGTCAAGCCAGAGACTTCTCTTTTCTGTCTTTTAATATTTTTCTAGAGTCATGATATTATGTAGTCGCGGGTTACCTGAGTGATGAAGGGAGTTCCTAAAGAAGTGCTTAAATTGATATGCTATGATGTACACTTTGTGCTGTGGTCTCTTGTCTCTACTCTTCTTGCTAAGTAATCTCAGTGTGTGAACCTTATCTAATCTTTGTCTATTCAGGCCTTGCTCTGCTGCAGAATAAGAACCAGTTTCCTGAATCATATGCGGACTGTATGGAAGCTCCAGCATTTCATCTTCAGGAGGCTGCTATGTTGCATAAATTTGCAGAAGCTGCTTATACTGTATGTTTGAACAACACAGGCTCCAACGCTCTTGTTTAAATGGTAAATATCTCTAACTTGTGTGTGTGGCATTGTGCAGGGGCCGCTGCTTGATGTTGGGAGAAATCCTGCCTTGTTTTTATGCACATGGATTTGTAGACAAGGGATTTTAACACCATGGAGCCGTAAATGGTATACTATACCTGGTTAGCTCGTTTGAAGAAACTCAACTTGTTTCTTTGAAGTTTACTCTTTCCAGCTCCATATTTTTCCCTTGTGTCTGATCTTGATTCGGACAAATACGTATTATATCAATGTAAGAAACTTACCTTGCAATTATTTGCAGGCGGCCTAAACTTGATGGTGATAATTGGTGGCGAGGTCATGCAGCTGCCTTCCTTAAGTTCATAAATTATCCTGCTCATGTTCTTCGACAAGGTCGAATTTGTAGGGTAAGTTTGTTCCCATTAATCTTCTGTTCCAAAACCAAGAATGAAAATAGATTCATATTAATGGTGTGCCTCCATTTGACAATAAAACGGACTCAGAGTAAAATGTCTTGTGTGTGGAAAACAAACTGTTTATAGAAGTTGTTTGATATATATCATCAATGCATCAGAATCTTTCTCATTTATTCGTGTAATTATTCTGTTGTGGCAGGAGAAGTGTAAAGCAACATACTTCGTTGTAGTCTTACGTTATCTTAGATGCGTTGTAATTGCTGTTCGAGGAACTGAGACGGCTGAAGACCTCATAACTGATGGTTTAGGCCGTGCGTGTTCACTAACTGTTGAAGACTTGGATGGGCTAAGAAAGTTAGTCTCTATTCTTTTTCTTATAAGTTTGGATTCAAAATAAAATGTCTACGGTTTCACAAGTTAACTATTTATTAGTTGATGGGTAAATCTAAACTTTTTCTGCAGTTCACTTAGTTTATAACTCAAATCTTCCATATCTAATGTTTCAAGTCACGCATGCTCTCTCGTTCTTCTGATTTACGTTGAGGTCTCACTACTCCCCATTCTGTCAGTAGTAATGATTCTCCTTTTTGCTGTTTCATGTGTTTTTCTGTCAGTCATTTACATGGTACGGATCCATCTCGCAAACACTACGGGCATTCGGGAATAGTAGAAGCTGCAAGAGATCTATTTATGCAAATAGAAGGAGACCCTAAATTTGGAGGTAGTAGTTAAGATATAACTGTCAGTTGGTGTTTGTACCTTTGCTATATGTGTTCCTAAATTGCCACGATACAAGCTTCTCTAAGCTAATATACAAATGACTATGCAGAGTCAGGATCAATGGGGTTCTTGTCCTCATTGATTGGTGATGGGTGTGAGTGTGATGGCTACAGCATTCGCATTGTTGGGCATTCCTTAGGAGGTGCTATCGCCTCATTATTGGGAATTAGAGTACGTTTTCTATTAAAAAAAGGTTACATACTGTTTTTGAACTTATCTTTCGTTTCTGAGTTTTCTTTTCTTTTTGGCGGGTAGCTTCGTTGCAGATTCCCTAACCTATATGTATATGCTTATGGACCCCTCCCATGTGTAGATTCAGATGTGGCAGATGCATGTTCAGAATTTGTTACGAGGTAGATTTTTGAGTAATGCTGATTTTAATGGTTTAGCTTAAGTCACTAAATTTTTAGGCCCTTGATGCATTTCTCAACAGCATTGTACTCGATAACGAATTCTCATCACGACTTTCATATGGATCAATCCGCCGGCTCCAAGTAGCAGCAATCAAAGTACTGTCTCAAGACCCAAAAGCTGATACAGCACTCATTTTTAGACTCGCACGCCGGTTTTGGTCTGCAAGCAAACGCCAACGAGAAAATGTCGAAGAAAAAACTCCTGAAGAAGCAATACCATCAATAATTGGTAACAACTTTTATCTCACTCTGATAACTCATTCAAAAAAGATTACTTAATGAGAAATATTTATCTCTTCTTGTTTTTCTTGGTAAGTTAACGATTCACCGGAAAGCCTGCATCAACAAGATCAAATTTACCCAATATGGGAAGAAGCTGAAGAAATGCAGCAAGATGACGAAGAGTTTATAAACCCGTTTCATGATTTGGCCTCAGAGGATAATCCCATCTCTCAGTTTATTGAAACAGTGCCAACAAGAGAAGATGATGATGAAGCTCCTGATATGTTCTTGCCTGGTTTAGTCATTCATATTGTACACGAAGGAAACAACATGAGTGTCCCGATATGGAGAGGATGGGCATTCTGTGATGTGACAAATGGTTACAAAGCTTATGTTGCAAACAGAGAAAGCTTCAAAGAAATTATGGTTTCTCCATCAATGTTCCTCGATCATCTTCCTTGGAGGTAACTCACTAATCCACAACTTCAATTTTTTGAGTAAAACTCTCTGAATCTTAGCTACTGCAATTTTTGTGACTTCAGATGTAGACACGCGATGCAGAAGGTTCTAGAATCTCGGAATCTCTTCTGCGATCTGACAAGTGAATCTGATATAGTATGACACAAGACGTGAGGAGGTTTCTCTAAACTTCCAATTAAAGAACAAAATGTGCATATGTTTTTCTATTGAAAGATCAAACAACATAGTGAATGAAGTTTGTCATTTATCTTCAAAATGAAATTGGTCTTGCTTTTCTTTCCCACACTAAGAATCTCTAGATGCTAGGAGAAGGGATCGAACCCTGACGTGTTAGGACAAGAGAGTATCGTCGGCTGGTCGTTATTATTGAAGAAATGTATCAAATTTAGAATCAAATTTATGTATCAAATTTAGAATCATTTACTTTTCCTGGTACCAAGTTTAGCTTTATTTAAAAATTAGAATCAAATTCACGAACCCTCACTGCAGCTTCCTTGAAGAGAAGACTTGTTTCTCAATCTCTAAAAGTGTGGAAAATATGAATAAACCTCGAACCAAATTTGGCTGCAAATACTTGAATTAGTTATTCCACGAAAAAGAGAGCATAAAAGCAAAGAGTTATTCAGAAAGAAAATTTAGACTGTTATCGAATTTCTTACTTGACAAAAGTATCTTTGTCAAAGCTATCACATCGCAAAAATAACGTATGCCATGATGAAAGAAAAGAAAAAAACCTTGAATTCGTGCAAACGCATTTTTGTTGAGTAAACGAATATATTCATTGTAATGCATCAATATTCACTAGTTAACCAATACATTACATAAATGTTTACAAATAAAAACATAATAATGATAAATACATTTCGGCTGTAACAATATTTTTTGTTATTTTTAATAATTTACTTTAGTTGTGATAATTTATTGTGAAAATATTTTTGAGACAAAATTAAGATGAAATGCCAACATCTCAAGTTGCTTAAGATGCTCTTGAAAAATCATAATCTTTTATTTGGGAATCATTTGAAAATTATTCCTTTGCATAATATTGAAAATTAATAGTTGAAAAGAAGCGAAGCTGAGGATTTGGACTCTCTATGGACTATGGAGGCTCTTCTACTTAGTAACCGAAAGTTTTTATCAGTTTAAATATCTTCGATAGTCTTCCACTAAATTATATATATATATATATATATATATATATATATCAAGATGGCTGGTCAAGTTACGAATGTTTCCCTTTTGAATACAAATCATATACGAAATCATGGTGGTATGATCTAACACGACCAATGATAAATTCATTACACTTGTAATTGCACGTTTAAGGTTATTGTAAATTGATCATTTAGACTCGCCTGACTAAAATTGAATGAAAGTATTGTAGACTGCTCCGGTTTTGACTATCATTCTGTAGTTTTCTTCTTAGTCGTCAACAGCTCTTAGTTTATACAGATTTTGTATAATCCAATGATTTTGCAAACCTTTAGACTTTGTATATTCATTTACGATATATTTTAAACAAACAACGATTGAAAAGTGGATGAATATTATTTATGAAAGGTAAGTAAACCGAAAAGACAAATAGTGAATCTAATTTTTTATTAGTTATATTTATTTTTAATATCTGCATATTTTACAACTTTTAAAGAATATGAATATATACGTATATAGTAATTTATATTATAAAAGAATAAATAAATAACAAATCACATTGAAGACAAAAATATATAAAATGTATACATTCATCATGTCCCAAAAGAAAATCTTTGACTTGCACTTTTTATTTTAATAAAATGCTCTATGACATATATATGCCTAGGAGGTTGGGAGTTAAAAAAAAAGAAGTTGGGAGTTCCACGAACACAGGAATAAGTCAAATAAGGAACAAAGCAAAACTGAAAAACTTCAGCTGTAGCTTTAGAGTCTCAGTCTTGCTGCTCGATCCATTCCTAACATTTCCAAATTCTAAGTCAAACTCATTTCCTTGCCGCGTAAAATCTTTCGTAGTTAGTGTCAAAAGATAGCACTCTTTTTTTGTTTTTTTTCCCGTATTTTGCTTTTATATAAACTTAAATAAAATTATTAAATGTGTATATAAGTTCTGAGCTAGTTTCTATCGTTAAATTGTTTTTTCAAATAAAATTTAAAATAAAAAAATGTTACTTCTCCACAGCCCAAAATTTATAGCCGTAAGTATTACGTTTCAGTCCAGGAAATTAAAATAACATAAAAATAGACGTAGATTTATAATATGTGCGAAGCATGATTGATGTGGGTTTTGATCTGTAAACGAAAATATGGTTGTGGAAAAACTCCAAAATCACAACCAAAATAGACCATTGTTGAGAAAAATGACAAGTGAAATGATAAATTAATAACACGAATTTATAAAAGTGTGATGACAGATGTTTATTTCTGTTTAAATATATTAACCGTTACTCCAACCAGCGAAAACAGAACTGTTTCGGTTTTGTTGATGACAGATGTTTATTTCTGAAAAAAAACAAAAAAAAGATTTTATACTATCGTAACTATTATTTTAGATAAAATAACATGTATATTAAAAGACAAGTGACATAAAATGATACGATAGTTAAAAATAGTAAAATACAAAAAAATTCATCTTCCTTTCTACTAAAAAAATCATATACTCCCTTCGTATGTATTTAAGTGTCGTTTTAGTCAAACCTTTTAGTTTGTGATTAAATGTCGTTTCCAGTTAATTTGCTTTATTATACCCAAATTACCCTTAATAAAATAATTAACTCTAATAACTGAAAATTGCTGTCAAGTTTTAATACCCAAATTGAGGATAGAATTGTAATATTCCATATTTTCTTAATTTAACAGATTATAGTTAAAACGATATTTAAATGCATACGGAACATTTGATAAATTAATTCAGAGGTNCAGTTAATTTGCTTTATTATACCCAAATTACCCTTAATAAAATAATTAACTCTAATAACTGAAAATTGTTATCAAGTTCTAATACCCAAATTGAGGATAGAATTGTAATCTTCCATGTTTTCTTAATTTAACAGATTATAGTTAAAACGACATTTAAATGCATACGGAACATTTGATAAATTAATTCAGAGGTTAAAAATTCATGTTTCCCAAAAATTCATCTTCCTTTCTACTAAAAAAATCATATATAAAAAATGTCAACCTTGCTTGGAGAAGGTCAATATATTATACTATTGGTGACATGATTAGAACTTTAGCTTTAGGTGGGTGACGTTTTCGACTGATACCGTACCGTGGTTCTTACGTGTTTAATTTTTTTGTTTTTTTCCCACCTTTAAACAATGGATTTGCCTATAACCTATGCTTTCACATGACACGCGTAAACATAAATCATGTGTGTGAGTTTGTGAGTTTGTGAGCGTTGTGTATGTTTCATTATTTCAAATGGCAAGTATAAGACTATGTACATTGGTTTCAACATTCAACACTCTCCACATCATATCTCTCTCTTCCACATCATCTTCTCTCTCTTCCACCTAATTATTCAACATCCACTAAAATTTTACACCTTACAATAGTTTGTTTAATAAAATCCAACATCCTACCCCACCTCTTTTTATTTCATTATTTTTAATATCTTTTATGTTTTAGTTTTTCCGATTATATATTAATAACGATTATCGCTTAAATTTTAATTAACTAAAATAAAACAAATAAAATTACGAAAAACTTAAAATACAATACAATAAGAAGAACACATTACATTACAATAAAAAACACACAATACAACCAATAAAACACACATAACTAGTACAATAGACTTAACTCAAAAACTTAAACAAGATTTTATTAGAGATTAATCATGGTAAAAAGATGGATTTTTTTCCTATGTCTAAATCAAATGAAACAAGTTTCTATTTGTAGATAATGAAAAATGATGAATTTTGATATAAAAAATAAAATTTATATATTTAATTTAGTATGAATTATTTGATGTTAAATCATTGGGTAAAAAAAAAACAAACCAAAAATGTGAGTAACCAATCAAGAAGCGGTACATATATTTATCCATATTTTAATATTTAATAATTTTTTCGTCCAATCATAATTTGCCGTGTGGCTAGAATGTGTCCCACATTCTTCGATTCAACGTGTTGAATTAATTCAACACCAAAAACTCCACATCAGATTCAACTTATTATTCAACACAGCACTGTGTATATTAAACAGTTGAATTTTTTATTCAACTGAGCCATTATAAATAGTCTAAGTCAATATTCACAAAAAAAAGAAGTAAAAGTCAATATTACTGAAATTAAAACATTGATGATCAATGCAGGTGTAGGCCATACGATCGAGAAAATCATAATTCTCTTCTACTTGAAAGTCACTCACTATAAGGAAAAAANTTACAATAGTTTGTTTAATAAAATCCAACATCCTACCCCACCTCTTTTTATTTCATTATTTTTAATATCTTTTATGTTTTAGTTTTTCCGATTATATATTAATAACGATTATCGCTTAAATTTTAATTAACTAAAATAAAACAAATAAAATTACGAAAAACTTAAAATACAATACAATAAGAAGAACACATTACATTACAATAAAAAACACACAATACAACCAATAAAACACACATAACTAGTACAATAGACTTAACTCAAAAACTTAAACAAGATTTTATTAGAGATTAATCATGGTAAAAAGATGGATTTTTTTCCTATGTCTAAATCAAATGAAACAAGTTTCTATTTGTAGATAATGAAAAATGATGAATTTTGATATAAAAAATAAAATTTATATATTTAATTTAGTATGAATTATTTGATGTTAAATCATTGGGTAAAAAAAAAACAAACCAAAAATGTGAGTAACCAATCAAGAAGCGGTACATATATTTATCCATATTTTAATATTTAATAATTTTTTCGTCCAATCATAATTTGCCGTGTGGCTAGAATGTGTCCCACATTCTTCGATTCAACGTGTTGAATTAATTCAACACCAAAAACTCCACATCAGATTCAACTTATTATTCAACACAGCACTGTGTATATTAAACAGTTGAATTTTTTATTCAACTGAGCCATTATAAATAGTCTAAGTCAATATTCACAAAAAAAAGAAGTAAAAGTCAATATTACTGAAATTAAAACATTGATGATCAATGCAGGTGTAGGCCATACGATCGAGAAAATCATAATTCTCTTCTACTTGAAAGTCACTCACTATAAGGAAAAAAGGCACTATAGGTTTAGAGCTGATAGTTTATGGTTTAGACTATTAGAAACTAAACTAAGTTTTTGATGTAAGATCAGTAAAAAATTTGGTTTCTTTCAATAAATTTGTGACGATTTAATTTTTTTTTTTTTTATGAAAAAATATATTATTCATTAATTCCTACGTTGAATTGTAGTGCATTTTTTCGTTAACCGTAATTGACAATATTTAATAATAAAATTTAAACTACATATAAAACATGATATATGACAATTTTTTAAGGGCATGTTTGCCATATAGTACGTGTTTTAAGGTAATTTGGCAGCTTTATGGATCTAATATGACAAACTATTCCAAGTTATTAGAATGAAAAAAGTAAAAAGACGATAATTAACCCAGAGACACAGAGACGCGCGGATAGCATTAGCCTTAGGATTTTGACCATAGGATTTAGGAAACAACATAGAAAACCAACCCCACATGACCTTTCTCTTGCTTTTTTATTCTTTTCTTTTTCTCAGCTAAAGTCTAATACTTTTTATTTCCATGTGTTGTTTTTTTCCATTGTTATATGTTACATATTTGTTTTTAAAAGTTTATGATTATAAATAATGATTTGTTCATCATTATAAGCCAATATGGATCGACGATATTCGATACTTTACATCTAATTTAGAATCTTGTATTCCTTTAGTTAATATCAATGACACTTCTATGCACTATCTCTTAGTTGTTTTTTTTTGGTGAAATCTATTTCCCTCTCTTTCCAGTATGATTTACTTGGAGATCTGATCTATAACCTGAATTTGAACGTTTGGATTTTTTTTTTTTTGTCAAGAATTTGAACGTTTGGATATTCGGTCTGGTTCTGAGTAAAACCCCTTTGATTCCGAGTATTTCGGATAGACGAATTTATGATTTATTCGAGTATTTTAAAATTTTGGTTCGGTTTTAGATCTTTTCGGTTCGGTTTTGAGTATCTGAAATATTAGAAAAAAAAAATTTAATTAAAATTTGGACAATTATAACTATTTTTTTCTTTTAGATATTTTAGTTATTTTGAATATTTTTGTTGTTTTGTTATAAAAATAATTGATATTTTCGAGTTTATAGTTATAAACTAATTTTGCCTAATTAAATTATATCAATTCTAAGTATAATTAATATTTAAGATATTTATTCAGTTTTCGATTTGGTATTCTTCGGATATAAAAATTTAAAATCTACTCAAATGTTTTATCATGTCATTCGGCTGATCGGCTCGATACTTATTTTTTAAATCCGTTCGATTCGATTATTCAATTTTAAGTATTTTGCCCAAGGCTAAGTGAATCCAATCACTGGATAACATTCACGTAAAGTAGGTTACCATATATAGTTTATGATTTTTATAGTCAGTGGAGATTACTGTAGAAATATTCTACCCAGCGGCATTTTGAATTTAATACGCAAAAACTCTAACAAAAACTTACCATAATAAATCATTCTTTTTTGGCTTACATACTCTCGGTCATTTTAAATTACTCAGTCATTTTAAATTACTCAGTCATTCTCCTTTGTTTAGCTTTATTTTTTTTCCTAACACAATAGTTATATAAAAAAAAAACAAATGTAAAAAAGTCCATATCAGTTATATAAATTATATATCAACGACCACAACGTAACTACCCTAAATCTTAATGGAATACCTAGTTAATAATATTGTTTTTTTCTTTTCTCTTTTTGTCTTGCTCATACCGAGTATAGTAAAGTATAGAAGAGAAGCATGAGGCGTGAACAGAAACTATAAGATTAATACAAAAATGTTTAATAATTAGAACCGGCCACATAAAATAATAATAACTGTCTCCCAACAAATGTATAGTATTAAAAAAAAACTGTGTACCACTACCAACGATAACTTTTTGAATATTTAATTTCTCAGTCAATACTCGCCGAACATAATGTGGCTTTTTCTCTCTCCTTATGTCATTCTCCAGACTCCATTCACATTTTATTTTCACTCTATAAATATGCCTCTCACTCATTGTCTCTCTTTATACTTCAACCAACTGCTCTCTATCTCTTTGTTTCTTTCTCTCTCTACACTGCCGTCCATTAATGGCGGCCAAAGTCATCACTCAAAACCCTACATATTCTCCATCTCTAATTAGAGACAAAACTCCTCAACAAACACACAAACTTGGTCGTTTCTCTTTCTCCAAGAACACCTCGAAAAGACTTGTAGTCTCTTCTTCCATAATGTCCCCTCCGATTCCATCTTCTCCGCTCGCTCCTCCTTCTCGGGCACCTGCAGCAACAACTCTACCGTCCTCATCTTCTTCTCAGGTCGCTCCTCCTTCTCGAGCACCTGCAGCAACAACTCTACCGTTGTCTCGAGTTTGGAGAGAGATACAAGGAATCAATAATTGGGAAAATCTCATTGACCCCTTAAGCCCTATTCTCCAACAAGAGATTACTCGCTACGGGAACTTACTCTCCGCTTCTTACAAAGGGTTTGATCTAAACCCTAACTCCAAACGTTACTTGAACTGCAAGTATGGCAAAAAGAACTTGCTTAAAGAATCCGGAATACATGACCCTGATGGCTACCAAGTGACCAAGTATATCTACGCCACACCAGACATTAACCTCAACCCTATCAAGAACGAGCCTTACCGCGCACGTTGGATCGGATATGTAGCGGTTTCTTCTGATGATTCGGTGAAACGTTTGGGGAGGAGGGATATTGTGGTGACATTTCGTGGCACTGTGACCAACCCTGAGTGGTTAGCTAACCTAATGAGCTCTTTGACTCCGGCTGGTCTTGATCCTCATAACCCTCGTCCCGATGTCAAGGTGGAATCTGGGTTCTTGAGTTTATACACAACCAGTGAGAGCGAGAGAAAATTCGGGCTAGAAAGCTGCCGCGAGCAGCTTCTCTCCGAGATCTCGAGGCTTATGAAAAAGTACAAAGGCGAGGAAATGAGCATCACGCTTGCGGGACATAGTATGGGGAGTTCTCTAGCTCACCTTCTAGCTTACGACATAGCAGAACTCGGTATGAACCAGAGAAAAGGCGAAAAAGCTGTTCCGGTGACCGTGTTTTCGTTTGCGGGTCCTAGGGTTGGTAACTTGGGTTTCAAGAAACGGTGTGAGGAGCTAGGAGTTAAAGTCCTGAGGATCACGAATGTAAACGATCCGATCACGAAACTCCCCGGTGTTTTGTTCAATGAGAATTTCAGATCTTTAGGTGGTGTTTACGAGCTTCCTTGGAGCTGTTCTTGCTACACTCATGTGGGAGTCGAACTCACCCTCGATTTCTTTGATGTTCAAAACATTTCTTGTGTCCATGACCTCGAGACTTACATCAATTTAGTAAACCGTCCGAGATGCTCGAAATCGGCGGTTAATGAAGACAATTTTGGCGGCGAGTTTTTGAACAGAACAAGTGAGATGATGTTCGGTAAGGGACGACGTCGTGCGTTGCATTTAAGAAACGCAGCGACCAATGCGGCATATCAACTTTTTTCTGTATCCAATCATATGTTGTATTATAATATTTTTTAGGTCTAGATAGATCCTTGGGTCTTTTTTTAAGATGGGACAAAATAATGGTAACCCTATCTTATACGTAGCAAGTACATATATAGATGTGTATATGCCAAACCTAATACTATGTTTTTGAATATGTATTTAAGATGGTTTGTAGCTATTTTCCACAATTTTTTT
>OVAQ01001486.1:0-17561 GCA_900406345.1 Erysimum cheiri
AATTCGGTGAGAAGTTAATGTGCATTTTGAACTTTGATCTTTTTTTTGAACTATACGTACTTGTCAATAAATTTAGCTGACCAACGTTTTCTAGTTTATTTGTGTTAAAACTTAAACCAAAACTTCAAAATAGAAAAAAAATATATAACGTTGTTTAAGAGTTTGCCACAATACTAATTTATTCTGCCAGTCCAGTACTAATGCATAGTTTCTATGTATTTATTTCATGTACTATTTTCATTGTGTTTATATGTGGATGCATGTATCTATGTACATGTATATATCATTTGTGTATGTTTCTTGTAGCAGCAAATTAAAGATGCATATGCCACACTTTTCACCCACATAGTACAAATGCCTCTTTATCTCAGTGATGACAGTGAAGGAGTCATTAGCATGTGTTGATTCTTTTTATGCTTTCTCTATTTGTTATAGTTTTTTTTTTTTCGCAGTTCTATTTGTTATAGTTTTCTGTAGTTATATATATAAATTAGAACGTATGCTTATTATCAGATTATTTAATTATATGCACATACTATATTAGACAAAAAAACAAATGATAATTTTGTGTTTCTTAAGCAAGCTGAGAGGGGTTAATATCACAATTAACTAGGCGTGTTATTAACCACATATCTACCTGTTAACCATTTTTTTTTAATTACTTAATTAGGACATAACATGACGAGCTAGCTAGGAGATTTCTTTTATTCATTTTCCTACATTTTATATTATATCTTCTAGTTATTTAGCTTTTTTTTTCTTAATTTGGATTGATAAAAAAATTATGGACATTAAGTCCGTATATCTCTCAGATAGAGAACCAGCGCATGTAGTATGGTAATTTTTCAAACACACCTTGAACTCCCTACCTCTAGTTCAAAGACATGTATTAATTAGACTTTTCATTGATTAGATCACATTATATATATGTGTGTGTGTGTGAGTGAATTGGTCATGTTTCCTTAAAAATGGTATGATAGATGTAAACATTTGTCTTTGGGTTTGTCAGAATATGCTTGGGGTGAAATATGTTATGATTGTAAGTAATGTTTAAGATATCTAGCTTAGACTTTTACTTTTTGATTATTTCCTCTAATTTGTTTTTTGTTTTTTTTTTTGGTTTTGAAAGTGGTTTGAATTTTTGAAAATTTCAGTATACCAAAAACAGTAGAACGATATCAAAAGCGAATACAAGATCTCGGGTCTAACCACAAGAGAAATGGTAACTCACAGGTAAACAAACTTTCTTAATTTGTTAGTGTATCATGGTTAATTATTTAATCATTATTTATTTTTGCATTTGGGAAAAACAAATTAATCCAATATATATGCAAAAAAAAAAAAATTTCTCTATCGATATCCGTTGTACCACCCATTTAATGAATATACATGCCAAAACTTGTAATCATGATTGGTAACATTTTTGATTTATCTCCATAACTCAATCATATCACATGGTAACTCATTTTACCAATCACACCCTTATGCTTTATTTATAGAAGAACATGGGTGAAAAAACGTTAACAAAAAAAAAAAAAAAAAAAAAAAAAAANAAAAAAACTTAAAAAAAAAAAAAAAAAAAAAAAAAAGAACATGGGTGAGAAAAACTTGAATTATTTTTGTACTTACAATTTTGGTAAAATGTTTAAATATATTTTCTGATAGGTAATACAATTTTTATTTTTGTTTTTCTTTTCACATGATAAAACCTTTGTTGACAGCAATCGAAGGATGAAACCTATGGCTTAACGAGAAAGATCGAACATTTGGAGATTTCGACACGGTTTCTGAATTCAAATTTTTTTTTTTATGAATTAAAATTAGACATTGTAAATGTCTAATTACCATATTTTTAAAAACATAAATTCGCAGAAAATTGCTGGGAGAAGGACTTGAGGCATCTTCTATAGAGGAGTTACAACAATTGGAGAACCAGTTGGACCGAAGCTTAATCAAAATTAGAGCCAAAAAGGTAACTTACATATATGTGATCATTTCTTTGTTTAGATGAAAATAAATTTGTACTCTTATCTTCATATTATTATCGTTTTCGTTAAAGTCCATATTATTATTATTGGAGGCATGCATGCATGCATATGGGATGAGAAAAGGACCTTATATCATGTTAATCTTTTATGAGAGGTTTTTTTTTTTTTTTTNNNNTTTTTTTTTTTTTTTTAAAGATATCGTTTATGAGAGTTCTTATATACTTGTTTTACCAACTAATTTAGCTATTTTATATCTTTAATTCAGTACCAATTATTACGCGAAGAAATTGAGAAGTTAAAAGAAAAGGTAACACCTCTAGCTTTTTCATATACTGTATGTATAGTGTGTATAAATGTATATATTAGTCGGGTACTAAATATATATATATTCCCTTATTTAAACAATTAAACCATATTTTTCGGATTCTTGTCAATATTTTAGGAGAGGAACCTCATTGCAGAAAATAAAATGCTGATGGAGAAGGTACATATTAATATTAACATACGGCTTCTCTAGCTAGAATTAATATAATACTGTTTTGTTCTCTAATTCTTATTATTTCTAAATTATCCGATTTTGAAAACGAGAATTTTAATTTGAGGAATATGTGTGAATGAAGTGTGAGATGCAAGGAAGAGGAATAATAGCAAGAACAACGTCATCATCATCAACATCATCAGAACTGGACATAGATAACAATGATATGGAAGTGGTGACTGATTTGTTCATTGGACCTCCTGAGACTCGACACTCCAAAAAGTTTCCTCCTCCAAACTAACGTATAGTATATGTAGGGAAATTCCTTTTTCCCTGGAAGAAGAATTGATGTTGATTACTGTATTAAGTTTACTGTTTTTTTTTTCTTGGTATCCTCTAACAACTTTGAAAACCCAAAATAAAGTAAGAATACATTATTTTATAGCTTTTTATATTTACCGTAAGAAAATGTTTCACAGATATTTAGAAAATACTCCCTCTGTTCTTTTTTATTTGATTTTCTAGTTTTTCAGATATAATAAACAATTCTATTAAAACACATTATTTTTTGTGATTTTTAATTTCCAACAACTCTAAACCAATAATGTTTAGTTATTTTTCTTGAATTCAATAATTTATTTTTAACAATTGTAAATAGAAAAGTGAAAAAATTCATCTTTTTCAAACCAAGTATTTTCTACAAAAATCAAATAAGAAAGAACAGAGAGAGTATTAAAATAGTAACATGTCGACTAATTTGATCGATATATTATATGTTGGGGACAGATTTTCGGTTTTCTCAATTAATGGATAATCAGAATGGGTGACGTTCGCCGGAAAACGTCTACTTTACCGGATAACGTTAAGTTCGTGAAGAATGGCTCATCCGCCGGATTATGTTTAGCTCGTGAAGAGTGGTTCGACCGTTGGAGAGTGAAGAAAAATCCTAGTGCCTAGGATAAAGAGTTCTTCGAAAGATTGTCTAATATTCAAGCAAATGAAAACCAATGTAACTAGATGAACATAAAGAAAAAAGGAGAGCAAAGAGATGATATTGTTAAGATCCACATGTGGTCCTTGGTTTGAAGGGGAGATTGTTGGAGAAAAACCAACATCCCGGAAGATTAGAAAGTAATTGTCTAATATATAATACAAGTCCAACTCCAACTAGTATGAGACCTTTTTGGGAAGGAGCCCAAAAACAAATCCGTGCGGGTTTGGCCCAAAGCGGATAATATCATACTATTGGAAAATTGGATTAGTTGGACTTATAAAATTCAACAGATATATAGTCCATTTAGGTGGTATGATGACCTTTTAAAAGGTGAAAGGAAAACGAAGCAACTTGTCTGGGATGAATTGAACACATGTTAATATGTGTGTTTCTTTTATCGAGAGAGTGAGATTGATCATTTTGTCCCTCTAGAGGTTGATTCTCACCCCTGTCTATTGTGAGTAGTGAAGAGGTATTTATAAACAAATGTCTAATTTATGTTCGTCGACCACAATTTTCTTGATGGTGGATAGCGACATGTCAGTAAATAACAAATTGCAGTTTCTTTTCGGCCTAATTGTTAATGGTGCGTCCAAGTTGTTTCTGCAAAGTTGTCACATTTTTTGGAAGAGAGTAGTGTGTCCAGCAGGGCCAAGTGACATACACCCTTCCCCATGTGTTTATATGTAAATATGTAATACTCGTTGGATTGTGCCTTAATGGATGCTGAAGATGACTTATGACGAATAATGGGCAATTGGAAAGAAGTTCATGAACCCGATATTTTTTATAAACGGGTATCTTTGTAACAATTCCTTAGATCACATAACTTTTACAATTGATTGTTTTAATAAAATCAAATATCATAATTTTTCAAAAATATAAACATTCGTCCAACCTAGTATCCGTGAATATAAAGTATGGGTGAATATAGACATTCTTAAGATAAGTATAACAAAAAAATTTAAAGCATTGAGTATAAGAAAATTTCCAAATATCGTTTTTGTTCATCGTACTTCTAGTTCTGTTTGCGTTGCTTCGTTTATGGAGAACCCATAGTCAGACGACGCTAACTGTTGATAACCGTTCAACACGTTCGAGAAAGTTGGCTGTTTTGGAATTGGGAGATTGTTATCGTTGCTCAACATATAGACAATCAAGTTCATGAACCCGACTTTCTCAAAGAGAAGAAATGGACTTTTGAAGAAAGCCTTTGAATTATCAGTCCTTTGTGATGCTGAAGTTGCCCTAATCATCTTCTCTCCTAGAGGCAAACTCTATATATGAGTTCTCTAGCTCCTCCAGGTATCATCTACATAAGTGTTGAAACTCAATTTTTGACAAGTTGACATTGGTCAGGCGACTTTTCCGGTGAAGTCGCGGTCCTACAATAAGTTTTATGTATACACATTTGCTATATATTGTTCCGATGCTTCATGATCATTTTTTTCACAAAACATTTTACTGAAATCCATTACATTTTTTTTTCTAGACAAGATCGACAATGGTTCGATTATGTGTGTTAAAGTGAAGATTCTTAATTTTAGAGAGAGAGAAAATTCAGATAGTCAGAAATAGAAAGTCAGAATTCGAGATTAAAACATGGTTGGCACATGGGTATATGTTTTCCTTGAAACTGCAAAACAAAAAAAGGTGTAGAAATTTAATAGATGATATGAGGTAGATAGTTTCGACAAACTGACAGAAAATTCCGGTAATTTTTTTTTTTTTTTTGACAAAGAGGAGCTAAACTTGAAATGCTATTTAACTAGCTATTTATAGTAGCTCTATACATGTAGCAATTAGTTTGAGAACAGTGTTCTTACTCAAATTAGGCAATAAAGTCTCATGTCATGAGATAGATTCTATTTTCTCTTGGTTCATATTTAACCAGATTTGGAAAAAACAATATTTCCTTCTTTAGAGGTGTGTTTCCCTATATATATGTGTGCTTATGTGTGTATTTGTATAGTGTAGGGAGAACTCTCTCTCACACACACACACATACATATATACTATTTACAAACAGTACTTACTACAATATATAAACACTCAAGCACATGTACTGCATGTGTCAGTATATTTGAATGATGTACTTGCAAAGTTTCTTTCTAAGAATATATGAGATTAGACCGCTCATATTCACATATATGCATGACTTTTGTTATATTATTGTATTATATATGCCTCTATATCATGTATGCACTGCATGTTTACATTTCGAAACATTTTTCTAAACACATTTATGTGTACATAATTACTTAACATGGTATGATTATGAAAAACTATTGATTTTTTATCCTCGATCACACTTTGTAATACAAGTATAAAATGGTAATCAAAGAAAAATTCGGTGAGAAGTTAATGTGCATTTTGAACTTTGATCTTAATTTTGAACTACGTACTTGTCAATAAATAGCTGACCAACGTTTTCTGGTTTATTTTTGTTAAAAATGAATTTTTGGGAAAGAGAAAACTTAAACCAAAACTTCAAAATAGAAAAATACTAACGTTAATTGTTTAAGAGTTTGCCACTATACTAATTAATTTATTCTGCCAGTCCACTAATGCATAGTTTGTATGTATTTATTTCTACATATACTATTTTTATTGTGTTTTGTGGATGCATGTATCTATGTACATGTATATATATATATATATCATTTGTGTATGTTTCTTGTAGCAGCAAAGATGCATCTGCCACACTTTTCACCCACAGTACAAATTAAATGACTCTTTATCTCAGTGATGACAGTGAAGGAGTCATTAATTAGCATGTGTCTAGATCAGAATATGTTGATTCTTCTTTTTATGCTTTCTCTATTTGTTATAGTTTTCTGCAGTTATAAATTATAACGTATACTTATTATCTGATTATTTAATTATATGCACATACTTTATTAGACAAAAAACAAATGATAATTTTGTGTGTTTCTTAAGCAAGCTGAGAGGTTAATATCACAATTAACTAGGTGTGTTGTTAACCACATATATCTACCTGTTAACCAGTTTTTTTAATTACTTAATTAGGACATATCCACATGACGAGCTAGACGATTTCTTTGATTTAATTTCCTACATTTTTTTTTTTTTTAGTTATTTAGTTTTTAAAAAAAAAAAAAAATTGGATTAACAAAAAAAATGGACATTAATTAAGTCCGTATATCTCTCAGATGATGACAACGATTTATTGGTTACTCTTATTTTTGCCTGTTCCATTTGTTGGTTGATAAATTAAACTCCTAATCCAGTAAGATCATATAGGACGATCCAACAGTTATTTTATTACATTAGTTTCTAACGACACAACTCAAGTCTTACAAAATAATATCACCTTATAATGAAACTCTGAAATTCACGTGAACAGTTTGACTAAATACACTTATCTAATTATATAGGGGATAAGAAATTTCCAAATACTGTTTTTGTTCATCGTGCTTCTAGTTCTGTTTGCGTTACTTCGTTTGTGGAGAACACGTTGTTAGACGACGCTAACTGCTGATGGTTCATCACGTTCAAGAAAGTTGGCTGTTTCGGAATCGGGAGATTGTTATCGTTGCTCAACATATAGACGATTTGCGAAACCGTGGGCCTATCTTTAGGATGATCTTGAACACAAAGAAGTGCGATGTGAACGCACCGCATCACTTCTTTTAAAGAATACGAACCATGCAGTGCTTCATCGATAATACTTCCACCTTTTGTTTCGCACCAAGATTCCCATGCCTGAAGTTAACCAAGAACACACACATATATTGGGTTTGACGATCAAATCTAAGTTAATTATTTTGGATGATAAATGATTATGAACTATATATAAAAGACTTACATAAGCAACAAAGGCTGTGTTTTTGGTCGTTGTGAACAAACCTTGTCGCCTTTTTACCTGATATGATCTCCAATAACAACACTCCAAAGCTATATATATCCGATTTCTCAGAAATCATCCCGCCTAATGCATATTCCGGTGACATATAGCAGCTGAAATTAAACCAATGTTTTAGTTTTTTTTTCAAATATCACTCATAATTGTAAACAAAAGAAAAATACATACCATTTTTATTTTACATATTTGTGTTTAAATAAAATTTGTCATATGTGCGAGTTAATGAAAATGCTCATAAACGCAAAATTTTAGTGTTTAAAACAAATGAAACAATTGAAGACATAGAAGATAAACACTTACAATGTTCCGACGATTCTTTGGGTGCTATCATCGATTTGTTTGCAACCAAAGATCCTGGCGGTTCCAAAATCCGAGATCTTAGGATTCATCTCATCGTCGAGAAGAATATTGCTTGCCTTAAGATCTCGGTGAATGATCCTGAGACGTGAGTACTCATGCAGATATTGAAGTCCGCTTGTCGTCCCATTTACTATTTTCATACGCGTCTCCCAATCCAATTCCTTAGATTTCAAAGAGTCTATATGAGTAGCTGGGTTTCCTATGGTTGTTGTTTGTTAGCGTGTCATTAATTAACGTGACGTGGTTTGGTACGCTGTATCTAAGTTGGCTTGGAGTGTTGACGAAGACCCTCTATTAATCGAATATGTGAGTTTTACACTAAAGCAAAAATGTCTATGATAGTTATATGTTTCCTTGATCGTAATTCTCTTCTTCTTTTAGGTAATGAGATGCTGGAACAGGGGAGAACCCGTCGATGTGATCCATGAAGTGATGAGAGAAGAAGAAAGAGAAGATTTGATAAGCTAAATCTTGAGATACATTCACATTGCCTTG
The DNA here is from genome assembly GCA_900406345.1 of Erysimum cheiri. Classification (NCBI taxonomy): domain Eukaryota; kingdom Viridiplantae; phylum Streptophyta; class Magnoliopsida; order Brassicales; family Brassicaceae; genus Erysimum; species Erysimum cheiri. The sequence continues at coordinate 8,202 of OVAQ01001486.1, forward strand.
CTATTTACCAATGAAAATGCAGCCGAGTTTAGATACATTCACATCGCTTTGCTATTGTCTTCATTGATTTAGTTGTTTCTCTACTCCTTTGCTTGAACCAACGATTGGTAAGAGATTGCTGGCAGAGGAAGAAACAAAATGGTCATTGTAGCCGACTTCTATCTCCCGGTCGCAACTCTGTAACGTCACCCATTTCTTCACGTTTAAGGAGATTGAGCTCTGCTTGAGTGCTTTGTTTTATTTTATTGTTTACTAATGACAGAGCTTGATCTTACAAAGTAATATCATTCTTTTAAAGAATTCACTCTGAGAATCACGTGAGCAGTTTCACTAAATACACTTATCTAATAATACAGGGGATAGAAGCATTTACCAGCCAAGTGTTGTTTTTGTTCACCGTGCTTCTAGTTCTGTTTGCGTTGCTTCGTTAATGGAGAACATGTCTTCAGACGACACTAACTGTTGATCACCGTTCAACACGTTTGAGAAAGTTGGTTGTTTCGGAATCGGGAGATTGTTATCGTTGCTCAACATATAAACGATTTGCGAAATCAGAGGTCTATCTTTAGGGTGATCTTGAACACAAAGAAGTGCTATGTGAACACACCGCAACACTTCTTTTAAAGAATACGAACCACACAGTGCTTCATCTATTATGCTTACACCTTTTGTTTCGCACCAAGATTCCCATGCCTGAAGATGATCAAAAACATATGTTTGTGTTTCATCAAGGCAAAGTTACTTCTTTCTTTTTTTATATATATATTATAGATATGATTTTGACCAATATACAGAAGCACTTACATAAGCAATAAGGCTGTGTTTTTGGTCATTATGAACAAACCTTGTCGCCTTTTTACTCGATATGATTTCCAGTAACAACACGCCGAAACTATATATATCCGATTTCTCTGAAATCACTCCCCCTAATGCATATTCCGGTGACATATAGCCGCTGAAATTAACCGGTGAAGAAAGTTAATCCTAAGACTTTGATGTAAGTAAATAGGTCAACCAAAAGGTTTGTACTTCGCTTAATCAAAAGGTTTTAATTTTTTCAAACATCATTCATAAATTGTAATGACAAACGAAATGAAAAACTTACCATTCTCATTTTAAGTTTGTGTTTACTATTCGTAAAAAGTGTTTGACCAAAAATATACTTATATGTGTGTGTTAATGCAAATACTCATAAACATGAACTTAAGCCCAAAATTTTAGCGTTTCAAACAAATGAACACATCGGAAATGTACACTTACAATGTCCCGACGATTCTTTGGGTGCTATCATCGATTTGCTTGCAGCCAAAAATCCTGGCGGTTCCAAAATCCGAGATCTTAGGATTCATCTCATCGTCGAGAAGAATATTGCTTGCTTTAAGATCTCGATGAATGATCCTGAGACGTGAGTCCTCATGCAGATATTGAAGTCCTCTTGTCGTCCCATTTACTATTTTCATACGCGTCTCCCAATCCAATTCCTTAGACTTTAAAGAGTCTATATGTTCCCCAAAACGAAAAGAAAGAAAGGTTGAGCAGACATCAAAATAAAATAACAATTTAGTAGTTTTGAATAAACATCTCACCAAAGAGTAAAACATCAAGGCTCTTATTCGACATGTACTCGTAAATTAGGAGCTTCTCATCGCCCTCAACACAATATCCTAAAAGCCTCACCAAGTTCTTGTGTTGAAGCTTTATTATCAAAACAACTTCATTCTTGAACTCAGTCAGCCCTTGACTTGATTTTTTTGAAAGCCTTTTGATCGCCACATCCATCCCATTTGGTAGCTTTCCCTTAAGGAAATCACTAGTCAATCAACTTTTCAATTGTAAGATTATAACCAGGCTGAAATTTAAACTAGTTATGTGATACATGCGCCATGTAATACTGTAGTAACCAAGTAAGACCGGAACCCAAAATTTGGATCCGGGACTATAACTACTTGGTTTATAACTTTAACCAAACCACATTATTTAATACATTAACTCAGTACTAATCACATTATCTAATTATTACCTTGTAGACCGGACCAAAACCACCTTCTCCTAACTTGTTTTCCTTAGAAAAAACATTTGTTGCAGTCATTATGTCATTTAGATTTAAGTAACACATATGTTCTCCATCATCATCAATTATGCCGCCACCTAATAGGTCTCTGCTCTGTTTGTGGTCTGCAAAAAACTCGTCTTTCAGAAACTTGTGAACAAATCTTTTTTAGGGAAAAGTTTATGCAAATTAAAAGTCAAAACCAATCCCACCTCTTTGTGCTCTTTTTCTGCTTCTTCTTGAAGAAATGCAACAATACAAACCAACGAAAAATGCAACAGCTGCTACTAATGATGATAGTACAACGGGTAACATAATTCTTCTGACTTTAGAAGTCTCTGTTTTACCTGAGTATAAATTAAATAAAGCTTAAATTATCTCTACATGTTCGTCTCATTTTTTATGGACAATATGCTTACCCTTGTTTGAAGCGGCAAGTCTAAGAAAAAAAGTTTGTCCCTCTGTGTTATTTGCATCAAGTTGTTGCAGATTGAGAGCATCTCTTGTCCACATCAAACACTTGTTGCCATCATTTGCGTAGGCCTTGCAAGAACAATTAGCTAGGCAAGCTGAGGCACATGTTGCAACAAGACTTGCCGTCAAGACCAATGTTGTTGGATCAGTGGCTAATTTCATGTTTTCAATAGGAAGAAACTCGTCATTTCCCTTTCCACATTGAAGCTTGGTTTCTCTTTCACAACCTCCAGAGAAATCATCCGAGTCTGATTGATGGTTAATTGATTGCCTGAAACCAGGAACACATCTACAGGGCTGCTCTTGGTTTTCATTGCAAATCCCAAACGATCCACAGTAATTATAAACCGCACATGCATCTCTTGGTTGAGACCATATCGCACCCAACATCTGGATATCGACTAACAAAACGTACAACATGAAATGCCCCGAAACATCCATGACCAAATGATATGTGCTATAGTTATCTGCTGAATAGGAGATGTAAGACTCATCCATATTCAGTTTGAAACTCAAGGAAATAGCCAAATTAGAGACTCTAAATTCATCATTCCATGGCCCGCTGGACCAATATGACTTAGATCCATTCCAAACCGTGATGAGAGAGTTCGTTGTATTAGGGTCAACCTCGAGAGAGTATCGACCCGGTGATGGATCTGTCAAGCCTTTCCAAGAAGTGAGACGACTTTGGCTTCCCGGTTTAATGTTAAACCTTGCGCCTGGAAGCCAAGTATTCGAGGGATGGTCAAAACTCTGCCACAACACAGCTGCAGAAGAAGTAAGCCCATCTCTCAATACTAGATTACCATTATCAAGCAGAACAGCTTGAACATCATTGCCCTTACTAGAATTAACACCGGTCGACCAAATTGTTCTACCGTTCATATCATCATGGAGAATTAAGTTTCCATCTGATATTTTTAATACGAAGGTAGATATACTTTGGAATTGAGTTCCTCGTACGACCCTTTGGACAGGAGATTCTCGATTTGCGACCCAAACAATAGTTCGTGGAGAGACTTGCTTGTACCACATGCCTATGTAGAATTCAAAAATACCTGGAGTTGGGTTGAAGAGACCGAGTTCGAAAATATCACTGCGGGAAACAATCGTCTCGAGTCCTGAAAGAGATTGATTGGTGGAAATGGTGTCAGCTCCAGAAGAAACATAGACTTGAAAAGACAAGAACATCAAGACTCCGTAGTATACTAATATCACGTTCTTCTTGCAAGTCTCCATCTTCGTGTGACCACAAGATCGTTTGAAGATATAGATCGACAACCCTCTTCTTCTCCACGATGTTCAATTGGTAACGTTCTTTCCTTAATCGTCCGATCTCGGAAAAAGTCTTCTTGACTAACAAGTCAACTCTTTCATTATGACCGACGAGAAGTTTCTTTCTTTGTCTATTGATACATAATTAGATACCGTTGGCAAGTTAACAACAAAACACATTTAAAAATAAAATTCTATTTATCTTATTAAACAAAACCGTCTCACAATCGATTACGTTAATTCAGTCTTCAAACAACCAATAAATTAATATTATCATTCTATATAAGCCTTTACTAGCAAAAAAAAAACAGAAACTAACTCAATAGTAGATTAGGGATTTTAAAAAAAAAATTTAAAACTTTTAAGATAGTGGTAATAAATAATCATATATCCATGCATTAACAAAAATACTAATAATAATCATGTATAAGTTTGAATGGAAACTAGATTTTGAGAAATCCAATGTTTTATTCTTTGAGACAACTTGAAATATGGTCTCAATTATCAGCTTCTTCTTCTTTTTTTCCAATCGATATGCTTTTCTTTTTCTTTCCTTCTTAATCTTCTTAATTTGAAATGATTGTAGTCTCAAGTAATTCATAGTGAAGTGTCGACTAGAAGCCCTTCTTTTTTTTTACATCTTTTCAACTAATTAAAAGCTTTAAGCCTTTAACAAGAAAAAATAGTGTGGACCAAAAGTTTCACCGAAATGTATCTTTGAGATTATTAAGTAGTCCGATTCATAGATAAATTTGTTACTTTATTTAACCAATTCATACCAGAATCAACTAACCGATAATTAACTTCTATCAAAGCTTAAACCGAACTATACTGTCTAACTGATGTGGTCAAAAACGGATACATTTCAGGCAACGGCGGCAAAAAGTGACAATTTGGCAAGAACCGAACCTCTTATCTCTTATTATCTTCGTTCAAAAACGGAGGCTAGTTATCCACTTATCCAGAAAACGAACCGAAGAAACACATTAAAAGCCACGTGGAAGCTACAATCTAACGACACATGCCAGCTCATGCAGTAAAGAAGCTGGACGCCACGTGGCACTCTCACTCTCAACTGTTCAAAGAGATCTTTGAACCGAGAAGAAGTCTAGAAGAATAAGCAACCTTCATACCTTCTTTTAAACGCCTATATATAGTTACCTAACCCAACACGCAACAAAAAAGAAGAGGAAAAAAAAACCCTAAATTACCGGAAGAAAAAAGAAGCTAAACCGAAAGCGAAAGCTTGATTTTTTTTGTGTGTGGGTTTCCAAAGTTACAATCTTTCGTTACAAACACGCAAGAATAGCGTGAGATCATTGTATAGAGTTCTCGCAAAAAAGGGTCTGTGTATTTAATTATTAAGTTCTTCAATCTTGTTTCTGCAAAGTTCGGATATTGAAACAACAAGCAGAGATGTGTATTCTGTCGGCAAATCTTTTACTACCATCAAAGATGAAACCTGTTTTTCCAGAGAAACGGAGCACTAGCTCACTCTGTGTTACCACTAGAAGATCCAAGATGAAGAACCGATCTATTGTTCCTGTAAGAATCTCAAACCTTGAAAAAGTTTTGTTTTCATATACTCTGTTTTCGAAGTTCCTATTTTTGTTAAAAAATTCGTTATTTATTTGATTTAGATACGTATTCTATGAAAATCTAATACTAGTTCTGAACAATTTTAGAAATAGTAGAAAAATTCCATTGGTTTAGTTTGTATACTCTGTTTTTTTAAGGGGTTATCTCTTAAACTTGATGAATCAATCTTACTAAAGATTTGGTAATTTTTCAATGTTTTGAATGGATAAGGTTGCAAGATTGTTTGGACCGGCGATTTTTGAAGCCTCCAAATTGAAAGTATTATTCTTAGGAGTTGATGAGAAGAAGCATCCGGCAAAGCTCCCAAGAACTTACACTCTTACTCACAGTGACATAACCGCTAAATTAACTTTAGCTATATCTCAATCCATCAATAACTCTCAGGTAAAGCATAACCCCTTGTACTATAGTTTTGCAAGGTTTAGGAGTTATGGTTTAGTGTTTTAGAAGACTGATGTAAGTTTTTTTGGTCCATGGATTGATCACCAGTTGCAAGGATGGGCAAATAGGTTGTTCCGAGACGAAGTAGTGGCCGAGTGGAAGAAAGTGAAAGGTCAAATGTCGCTACACGTTCATTGCCATATTAGTGGAGGCCACTTCCTCTTGAATCTCATCGCGAAGCTTCGGTACTACATATTTTGCAAAGAATTACCAGTGGTAAGTTTGTGCAATCTTTTTTTGGTAATCGTCTAGTGCTGCTTCGGTTTGGAATCCGTGGTTACAATATAGACTTATATTATGTATGATATGTAACAACATGGTCTATTAATTATACTGGACTTGTGGATTTATAGGTATTGAAAGCTTTTGTCCATGGAGATGGGAACTTGTTAAATAGCTACCCTGAGTTACAAGATTCTCCTGTTTGGGTTTATTTCCATTCCAACATCCCAGAGTACAACAAGGTCGAATGTTGGGGGCCGCTATGGGAGGCCACGTCGCAGCACCATCACGACGGAAATAGGACCCGCAAAAAGAGTGAAACTCTACCGGAGCTACCTTGTCCTGATGATTGCAAATGTTGCTTTCCGCCGGTTAGTACGATCCCGTGGTCACATCGTCATTATCAACATAGCGGAGCGGATGAGAACGTCGCGGATGGCCTGTTGGGAAGTTCCATACCTAACGCTGAGAGATCAAAGTGATAGATCTCATAAAAATGTATATTTTGTTTTTCTTTGGTGGTTAGGAAAGTTAGAGGGAACATGAAAGTTTTATTTGTTTGGTTTTTAATAGGGAACGTCAATATTATAACATAAGTCTCAGTATAGTAAGTTCCCATTGTACTAGTTTTATAAGGTCAATAGTTTTTTTTTCTCCCCCAATAATGTCAATAGTATTAGACTCACGTGTTATACATGTTTTTCAATTAATTGAATATAAAAACATAAAGATTTGGCTTCAAGATTCAAGTCACAAACTTCTCTTTTCTTTCTATAATTTTCTCACTGTCTCGCTTCTACAATTCTGAAAGAGAAATGTGTAGTTTGAGGGCAAATCTTTTACTTCCAGCGAAGCTGAAACCAAATTTTACAGACAAAGAGAGAAGTAGCTCAGTCACTGTAACCTCCAGAAGATCCAAGAGAAAGTACCAGTCTCTTACTCCTGTAATAATCTCAATCTCTTCCCTGAGAAATGTTTAGTTTTGGTAGATATTATTTTTGCATCTCTGTTTCCGGAAATTTTAATTCATATGCTCTGTTTCTTTTTATCTTGCCAAAAAAGAAAAAAAATGCTCTGTTTCTTTTTTGTTTTGGGGTCCGTATCTTTGCATTTTAAACTAAGAGCATATTCGATCTATCTGATATAAATTTTTGTCTTTTCAAATGGTGAAGATTGCAAGATTATTCGGACATGCGATTTTCGAAGCTTCTAAATTGAATGTCATGTTCTTGGGAGTTGATGAGAAGAAGCATCCGTCAAAGCTCCCAAGAACTTACACTTTCACTCACAGTGACATCACCTCTAGGTTAACTTTGGCTATTTCTCACTCTATCAATAATTCTCAGGTAATTAGTTACCATTACCTCTCTACCATTTAACATATGTATACAAATTACAACTAAAGCTTAGGAGGTTAGTGTCTTAACAAAGTGATGTATTTTTTTTCCACTGGTTGCGGCGCCAGTTGCAAGGATGGACAAACAGGTTGTACCGGGACGAAGTGGTTGCCGAGTGGAGGAAGGTGAAAAGTAAAATGTCGCTTCACGTTCATTGTCACATTAGTGGCGATCATTTTCTTTTGGATCTCACTGCAAAACTTCGTTACTTCATATTTTGCAAGGAATTACCAATGGTAATATTTTGTTTAACTAACTATAATCTATCGGTTATCGACTTAAGTAATTAATGGATCGATTTCTGTTGCATACTTCATTATTGATTAGTGAAAATTTTATATAGTGAATACGAATTTTAAGAATTAGTCAAGATATCAATATTGGATTTTGATCCATCATAGAATATAAATTTCTATATTGCATATGACATGTATCAATGTGTGTGGTTAATTATATTTGACATGTTGATTTATAGGTGCTAAAAGCTTTTGTCTATGGAGATGTGAACATGTTAAACAATTACCCTGAGTTACATGAAGCTTTTGTTTGGGTTTATTTCCATTCAAACATCCCTGAGTTCAACAAGGTCGAATGTTGGGGACCGCTATGCGAGGCCACTTTGCACGATGGTGATAAGACTCACACGTGTGAAACCCTACCGGAACAGCCTTGCCTTGATAAGTGCAGCTGTTGTTTTCCGGCAGTCAGCACGATCCCGTGGTCTCACTCTCATGGCAGCGACGATGAAGAGGATGAGGATGTAGCTAAAGCCGGAGGGAATCTTGTGACTAAGTATATATATAATCGTCGGAAAATAAAATAGTAACACAACGTAGATGTATGTTTCGATGTTGGGGTAGAAGCCAAATTTACCTACTCTTATCTCCGGTGATCTTAAGAAATTGATTACCAAAAACCGGAGATATTTTGTAAGAAAACATAAACTTTAAGATGTATAATTAAATGGTCGGTCAGACAATATTACATGCAATGATGTATCACGTCCCTCTGGACCTCTAGATTTTTTTATTAAAATGAATAAAAATATCCATAGAAAGAAAAGTTTTGGGTTTTCAAAAAACTTAAACAAGCTATAATTGTGCCGTTGCCAAAAAAGGAACTAAACACAAGGGGGACGCATGGCTATTGGTTTGTGAGACCTACTTGGAGACTTGGAGTTACCCCGTTGAAGGCTTGAAGCCAACGTGCCATGAGTTGGTTTGGTCTTCTCATTCCCCTTCGAAGGCTGAATGGGTATTGGTTTGGTCATGTTGTAAATATGTGTGATGTAACATATTAAAATGGAAAACAATGATGTCATAAAGGACATAGCTCATGAGCTACAATAATATTACTAGCTAGATACTGAATCTACTAGTTTAGTAATTCATGTTGTCAGTTCATGTATAAAACATTGTCCGTATACAAGTGCAACGTAACTTTTTCTTCTTCTTTGTCAGTTTTGAACAGGAAGTGACTCAGTTTTTATTATAATGTAGTTGAGAAACAAACAAAATACCTGAAATGGTTGTATGAAAAACGTGTGGGCAAAATTATTTGGCGAGGCAAAGACTAGTCGTTGTTTTTTGTCCCACCAACTGATCACGACACATGGTTTTAAAATATTTTTTCATTTTGATACCCTATACATTATAAACAATTTACAATAACAATAATGCGGAAAACAGTTACATAAAATTCTATGGTGCAAAAATCCCGTCTATTTGAACGAGTAATTGGAGTATTCGTACATACCTCACTCAATTCATATAGAAATAAATAAAATAAAATAAAAAACTAAAGGGAAAATATTCTTAGAAATTATTACGATAATTGTTGGGGAATTGATACAAATGCCCCATTTTCTTTGTCACTTTGCAAAAATGCCCCTCTCTTTTATCT
>OVAQ01001487.1:6585-17559 GCA_900406345.1 Erysimum cheiri
TATAGTGCCTAGAATACATTATCTAAATTTTTCAGAATATACTAAAAATGTAGAATATGTGTTCTAAACATTTCAGAATAAATTTTATCCATCTATAAATCAAAAAAATTTTAAAAAACTTCACAAACTTCCTTCATTAAATCTTCTTTACTCTTGTTTGTTCTTTATCATAAAAATTCTTCAAAAACTTGCAAAAATTGACTACGAAGGGTAATTTAGGCATAAGTGACATTTAGCAAATAAAAGTGTATATGGACAAATTGAAAAAAAAGTGTCCTATATAATCAATTCTCCCATTATTAAATGAATGTTCCAATAACTATCATGTATCTTAAAAAAAAAAAAACACTCAACAGATTTTTTCACTGCAATTATTATATTTTCTAAAATTTTTAGTGGTTGTACATAAAGTTTTACAGACAAATTCAGAAACACTTTTACAAAATAATCAAAACAAGCTTATAATTGTTATTGATTTACAGGCCTTATAATAACTGCTCATTTTTTCTTTTCAATACTTACTTTGTTTTGGAAACAAGACATATAAACTAGTTGTTTTGTATTAATATGTATCCTTGTATCATCATATGGATTTAAAACCGCATAATATATGTTATTGGCAAAAAAAAAAATTACGACATTTTTCAAACAAACTACATTTCCGAAAATTTTAGGAACCCTACTTTTTAGTTCGTGATACTTTGAATTTAATGGTAATTTTAGAACTGAAATATTTTTATTTTTAAAATTTAAAATTTGTTTTGTCGAATTTCTCTTATAAAGCCAAATTGACTTCTGAAATTTGATTTAGTTATATATATAATTTTTCTTCTGAACTTATATATTTACCTATAGACTTTTTTTTATCAAAACGATAAAGCAAAAAAAAATCAGATAATATCACGTTTATTGTAAGTTGGAGGATGTAGTTTTAAAATTATGGAAACAACTTTCAAATGTCAAACCAATATCATTAATTATAATCGAATTTTTTTTTTCAATAATTATAATCGAAATTGCTCTTTGTGCATTTTTATTGAATCTGTATAGCTCTTTGTGCAATTTCGATTACTGTAACGGCAAGACTTAAATAATAACATTAAAATCTTTAGATTCGGCCGTGCGGCACTGTACAACGGTAACTTTTCGTCACACAACGTTAAACCAATTATTATATGACACGTGTCCCAGAGCCGACCCCAACGGTCGTCTTCCTTCTTCTTCATCCTTTGACCCTAAATATAAAAGTACCAAACGAAACTCAGAAAAAGCAAAAGAAAAAATCTGAAACAAAAAGAAAAATGAAAGAGTTGATGGTGAATCCAATAAATCTACAAGAAGAAGAAGAAGAAGAAATGGAGAATTATCCTCTTATTACAACCAAAGTAGTTGAATACTTACAGCCAGTAATGTGTCGAGAGCTTCTCTGCAAATTTCCAGATAACTCTGCTTTCGGATTCGACTACTCACAGAGCTCTCTCTGGTCTCCTCTCTTGCCAAGAAATTACGCTAGTCCTTCCGATCTAGACTCCGGCTCCGACAGTACTTGTGTTTGTCGGAACCTTAAGCTCGGAGATTTTCAAGTAGGCAAGAAGAAGATGAAGATGTTAATGAACAAGAAGAAGAAAAAGAGTAAGTATATGTCTTTGATGAAGGATGAAGATTCTCCTAAAATTGGTTGCTTTCCTATTCCTACCAAGGTAATATCTACATACATAGATGTAGATGAATGTTCTCAATTTTGTTTTATATCATATAGTTTTTTTATGTTACATGTTTTATAATAGATGTGGTTATTGTTTAGGGATGGAATGGTGTGTTAAAGGCAGCTTCAAAACACTTCAAGAAATCGAGAAAGAAGAGAGAATTAGTTGTTGATGATACGCTTCTCAATTTCAAATGCTAAGATTATAGCCACTTCAAATGCTTTTATTGTATTCAACATTACTAGACCTATGATGGGTTAATTATATTTGTTTATTTATGGTATTCGTGTAATTTTTTTGGAGTGTTTGATCATATATTATATCAGTGACTGATTATTAATCTCTGATGCATTTGAGTCTTATAGAGAATTGTGAAGCAGAGTTTGATGTACAGTTGATTAATAAACAAGCCTAATGCCATTTAGTAATGGCCCATTACTGTGGAATCTAGAAGTAGACTTTGGTTCTTGAATCATGGGCCAAAAACTCTCATTACTTTACTATTTCAGTCTCTTTGTGGCTCACACTAAGATCATTATACTTTTCTTCTACTTCTGCGAACGCATTGTCATCAGACATCTGTTCATCGTCATTGTCATCGGATATTGTCAGTCCATTTTGAAGCAAGCGCCTGTTGTCTTCTGATTCCTGCCTCATGAGCCGTTGCTGGATCCCATCTCTGATGGCTGTTCCCTGAGAAAGAAAAACTCAAATCAGACATTAGCGAAAGAGAAGCTCTTGCTTGAAATTTCAAATGTATCTTTTTTGACGCTGCTTACCATTTTATGACAACCTTCCTCAAACATTTCAAGAAATCCAGCCACCCAACGATCAGCGTTTTCAAGCCACTCATCGTGGTGAATCCCAGCAGTTTTTGCTACGGTTTGTATCTGCCAAAAAAGAAATGATTCAGGATTCAGAAGTTACACAAGTGGCCATTGCTCAGTTACCATTATTGTAACCTCTAGAAATAAGACTCAAGATGGGAGGATTAAACCCTCTGAAGATAATTTAACTGCAATTCTGCACTTGTTCTGTGTGTTTACTATCACAGGCCGGGCATTAAGAAATCATAGGGGAAAAGGGTCAATAACGCATAAGAACAGATTCGTCGCCTCCCACCTTTTCTTGTTGTTCTTTCACTTTCTCTTGTAGTTTCTTCAATCTCAAGTTCACTCTAAGCCTCTTCTCCTGTTTGTGGTAAAGAAGCCCATAACATGTTAGTAGGATATACAATTTTCACATCAAGGAGATACTGAGAAAAAAATGAAGACCGTGCCTTAACGAAGCTGACACCAAGTTCTTCTCTTGAATACCCTCGGTCCAGATTACGCAACACATACTGATTATAATCTTTCACTATCCTCATGATTATATCTGATGTCGATATCCCCTCTGTTCGTTTGGTTTCTTTAAACTTTCCAATGGACTTTACCTGCGTCAAAATCAAGTCCAAACATTTAAGAAACAGCACGAAGCCAAACCGATACCAAAGGAAGAAGAACCTCTCTATGTTGATACTTACAAACTCATAAACATCATTTCCAGCTCCACTAGCATCCGCATAGCTATCAACAAACACAAACCACAGATCATTAACCTGTTTAAAAATTGCAAATTCTCAAATGGAAATACACAACAAAAAGACCAAATCTTACGGAAGAGCATCGTGAGCAACGTAATCTATCTTATGCTTATCAAGAAACTCTGTAGTGAGAACCCATGGAGCATCTGGAATAACTTCATCAACCCATCTGTTTACAAAAACTCAATAAACTCCAAATTCAACAAAACTCCAAAGAATCTATAATAATAGCTCTATAGAATAAAACATACTTGCAATGTCGAAGAGATTCATATCGTTCAGATTCAGTCATCACAGTCTTCCCCTTGAATTTGTTCGTGATTTCATCATTGCAACATCCTACGAGCAGATACGTATTCGGAAACCTAATTTTTCCAAATTCTCAATTAGACAATTGAATCAATAAAATCACAAACTATCAACCCTAATTTCTCAAATTCCACCAATCATCAAATCGAAATCGAATCAAAACCCAAACAAAAATCAGAGAGATGGATTGGTACTGACGATTTCTTGGCTTGTTCGATGGCACGAGCGTGGCCGAAGTGAAACAAATCATAGATCCCATCGGCGTAGACTCTAACGGGACGATCTGAAACAGTGCTTTCTCCTCCTGAAACCTTGTTGTCACCATTAACGCTCATTTCTTCTTCCTCGAGAATTTTTGGTTGGAGCTTTTTCGGGTTTGGCTTTGTTTGTTAATTTTGTTAAATGTTGTTTTCTTTCGTTTCTATGGCTAATCGCGCGGTTTTCTTAAATGGGATTGTTGGCAAAATTAGCTATATCATTGGCTAATTTTTTTCTACGACTTTTCAATTTTTGCAACCTAAAATAAATTGTTATCTATAGCATTCACATTTAAAGCCAAAAAATGATAGACGACAAATTTGTAAAATTTAATTGAGAGATGGTGAGCATAGGTCGGCCATGTTTGAATAATGAATACTGACATTACAAATGATATAAACATTATTACAAATGATTTTATTTAGTATTTTTTTTTGTCAATTATATCTTAAATTAAGATTATATTCGTTCTAACCTCTCCCAAACACAATCAAATCAGAATATATATATATATATTTTTTAAAAGTCAGAGATGTTTTTAGTGGCGGAGGTTGTTAAAGAGATGGAATATTTGACCCAAATCGGATTCTAGATCATAACATGGCATGAAGAAACATGTGCTCTTGGATTGCATGGGGACATGTTGGCCCGGGTACACGTGGTTGTTGTATATGATGTGCGTCCAATTGTGTTGTGTCATCCCATACGATCTCAAACTTTTTACGGTAGCTAGACGTATATCTTCGATCTGTACGTGTATATATGTTGCAGGTGGATGGTGCATGTTTCATGTTTATTTGTTTCCTGAAAAACGAATTTGATTGGTGAACTGAATTGGCCTCTCTCATTTTGTCCCATGCACAGTAAACGATACAAGAAAGATAGTTTCTAACTGTAATATCTATAGTGCTTGGTGTTGGGTTTCTATCTTCCTTGATCAAGGAATTTGGGCCATTGGGCTGATTTTTTTCCTATCTCAAGAGGTATTTTGATTGTCTCGAAGTAGGTTATTCGGGTTGGTTTAACATAGTTCAAATTGTCTACTTGCCAGTCACTCGACAATGTCATGACGATCTAACCTGAATTGTGTATATATAATGAGTTTGCCCGTCGTCTTTGCCGTTTGTATTTTTTTTCCCCATCTCTCACGTCACCTCTATATACCTATCCTAAAAACCGCAAAAGTTCTAGTGAACCGAAAATGAAAACTAGGCTAGAATGAACCAATTGGGATTTCAGTTTAAAGTTCTAATTCGGTATGGGTTCTTTTAAAACTGATTAAAAGAAAGCAAAAACCAAATTAACATATCTGAACGGTATGGATATATTATACATTAAGTCATTAACCAATATCGGAAGATCTCCGGATAATCATCCTTAGAAACCTTGGTACAAAAAGTATGGTGAAGCGTACGTAATACATAGTACGTAAGCAAGCAAACATTTTTCAAATAAACGATTTTTTTCTCTAACAAAATATCATTTAAATTTGGGGCCCTTCTTATCCTGTCTCTGTCTCTAACCCTTTTTTGTCACTCGTTTTTTTTTCCAATATAAACCACTTTTTATTTTGTGACATTAAAGGGGATAAAAAAAGAAAAACATCACGTGAGATTCTTCACATGTTGGTAGCCTACCTTCACCGACTCACTTTCCCCTGTTTCCGAACGAAAAGCAACGGCGACGTAGAATATTTATTCTTTACTTCTCTTTCTTTAGAGAAAATTCTTCATTAAGCTGATCAGCCAGCTAATATTTTTCTTAAAGTTCATGATCACATGGAAGGAAAAGAAAAAGAGAATTGCACATTTCCATGTACAAGTCATATGATACTCGAAACTAATGCAAAACCAAAAAGAAGTTCTAAATTTAATTATTTTTCTTTGGTCAACAAATTTAATTCTTCATAGTTTATTCAAAAGTTAGTTTCACACACCCATGCAACCAAATCATGGATCGATATATATAGTCGAAGAAATAATCAATAATTCGAAGTGAAAAGAATAAGAAATTAATTAACACTATAATTAGTACTCTATATAATATGTACATCTCATTCGGGATATCACATATATTTTATATTAAACTCACGATTGTTTATATTCATAGAAAAATGAATGTCCGTAACAAGTCGAGGTGATATATGAAACCTAGAGCTATCGATCAATGATCCCAGACGATAGTTTGAAAAAGAACTGTTAGGTTATAAATAAACTTGGAACATATATAATATTAACATAATGTATAATGTTGTAGTCTAAAACATCTAAATATTTTTATACATATGATCACATTGAATAAAATTGTTTCCAAAGCCACTTAGAGTAATTTTATTCTTGCTAAATGATCTCTTAACTCTTGAGTTGATGATATTTCAGTTTGGTAAATGCTATTTCAATTTATTCAATATATGCGTCCACAAAGTTAATTTATATGTAACCCTAAGATTTGATATTTCGATATAAACAATAAACAAAAGACAACTAAAAATTACAATAGTCAAAGTTTTCATTCTGCTAAACACAAAGTCAGTACCTAACATTTCTTCCTTTTATCATTTTTTTCCTCGAAAAATATAAAACAATTCTAAAGAATAATCCACCATTTCCTCATTGCAACCATGAAGTAACATTGCTATTCCTCTCCGACGACGGAGCATAACTTCCTCCTCCTCCTCCACCGTCTCTATTCTCATCTGCCGTCACAAAACCATTGGAAACCACCACGTTAGGATAGCTAAGAGCGTTCACGTGGTTTGACGACGAGAACATGTACTGTCTCTCTTGTTGCGGAAGCTCGTGATGATGATGAGCCGTTTGGTTCTGAAAATTAGCATATTGCCAAGGAGCTTGATAGCCAACGGAAGAAGCTCCGGCGACAGAGGGATCCGACGAGGTAAGACTAAAACCAGACGAAGATGGAGACCCGAAAGCCATGGCAGATGGACCGCCGGTGAATTGCTGAACCATAGCTCTGAAGTTGGCCGTATCAGTGTTAAGAAGTGTAGTAGGTGTACGACGGGAGGCTCTAGACCTTCGACGTGTTGGCTTTGAAACACGACGGCTTTCAGGGGTCATGGGAGAATTATCAGCTGACGTGGCGGCGGTGGTGGTTGTTACGGTGGAGGTTGTGGTGGTGAAGAAGGTTTGGTTGTTGTAGAATTGAGACCAGTCGTTGTTGGAGTTGGCCATCTTCTTCTTGTTATTATTAAGCGAGAGACCAAAGAGGAGCCCTCGTTGAGTATTTATGGACTCTTTCCTTCTTTTAGTTTTTTATTTTTATTTTTTTAACTTGTTAAACTGGTTCGACTTGGTCAAAGGAAGACCATCTAACAAATCATAGCCGTTGGTTTTGTTTTGTTTTTTGGGACACGTGGATTTTAAAAAAGCTGTCGTCGCCTAATGTTTTTGATACTTTGATGTTGTCGATTTGCATTTCTCAATTCTTAAATCTAGCAGTAATTCTAGAATATATATATTTTTAAATAACTTTATCTTATTTTGCTTTTATCAAATTGTAGGAAATTTAACCCTAAACATATCCCCAAATACAACGTTTCAATGTAAATTAACAGAAGATTAAACTATTTTCATAATTTTTACTACTATTAAAATACGAAAATATTTTATCAGAAAGTTTTTATAGATATATATTACTGTTGTGTTATCGGTGAGTAAAAAAATTCTTCATGTAGACCATTCACTGAATCGCAAATCTCATGTGAATATTCTACTGCTGAAACCTTGAAAATTTCAATTATATGAAATCGCGTAATTTGATCAAAAACCGAAAAAATAAGAAAATATTAGAAAGAAACTCTAGGCCTAGAGAAAACAATTCACGACGTATTCATCATTTAAGTCCAATAAAAAAGAAATAAGTTTGGCAGATGATACAGTGTAGCTTCTTTAAGAGAGAATCTAAATGGATCATTTCTTCATAAGAGTCATGTACTCATGTTTCACAAAAAGTAGATAGTCTAAATTAGTATTATCATCTACTTTTTCTGTCCTTTGTAAAAACTGATCAACAAGCGAATTTTGCTTTTCAAACAAACATCTTGTTTTGAGGAAACCACGATACTCATTCACATGCAAGATAACATTAACTCACCTACCATTTATAGGTTATATGCTATTTATGAACATTCTTTTTTTTTTTTTTTTTCAATTTTGAACATTTTTTCTNCATTCTTTCTATAAAAACAAAAATGTATATGTTCTTAGGATATTTTCAATTCTAGTCTATTGTTTCCTTTAAACTCATCCTCTCTAGCTAACTCTATTATATCCCACTATACAATAGAATAAATGATAGAATTACTATATATTTGGAGTAATTCTATTTTCTATTCTATCATTTACTTTATTTTTTTTTATAATAAAAATAAAATGATACATTGAAAAAAAATCCTATTATATTTTCATATAAAAGTAGAAAAATGCATTAGAGATAGTCTTACCCTGCGTACATTATATTACCTATAGACATGACATACACAAAAACTAAAACAACTTGGATTCTACTCTCATTTGGATTTGACTCCCATTTGAAATAATATCGCATGTGCATTTAGAAAAAAGATGCTATGTCTGTCGATATTACCGGTTTACTGCATTGCAAAGTTCTTACAAAACAAATTAATTGAACCAAATCCATTTGAGTCTTGTGTTAGGATCTAACTGAAATTCCAGTAAACCAAATTTTTTTATTGGGCTGGCTAATATTTGAAAGCAATCGGATGATTTCAGTTGAATCTAGTTGCATGTTGTCTACACTAGTGCGATATTATTGATTGGAATCATCTAAAGTTTTTTTTAAAAAATGTTAGGAAAAAAAAAACGCTACTCCATTTCATTAACTCACAGAACTCATTTTCTACCATTTCCTACAAATCGCTCTCATAATATTAGACCAGGGGCAAAATCGTCCTATCCTGTTTGTTGTCTTTCCTTATCTTTGTACTTTACACCCCAACTTATTATTTTCTTAATTCTCGACACTGAAAATTTCTAAAATAACAAAATCACCCAAAAAATTAAAAAGATGAAAAATGGAGGACACGTGTCACTGTAAGCTGTAAAAGTCATCTTCAAGTGCAGTCTGTGTCATGCTTGCTGCTTGAAGTGGCCATTTTTTCAGCAAAAGATAAGAAAGAAGATTTAAGATTAAAAGATGTTTAATCCTTCTTCAATCTTTACAACTTCTCCTTTCATCAGACGATGGCAGCCATGGCTTTTCCTGCCGCTGCTACTCATTCCAGCTACTTCCATGGCGGTGGTCTTCATCTGGGTAGGAGGAGCGATTACTACTCTCGGACTCTTTCCTCTGTCAATTCACGGAGAACTTCTGTTTCCATCAGGTGGGTTTCGTTCAAAGTCTCTTCCTTTTACTTCACCTTTAAGATTAGGTCTGAAATTTTGGGGCTTTTGCTACTGTTTGCTTGAATCTAGAGATATGGTTGTAGAAATAAGTTAACTATGAGTAAAGTATAGGTTTTTAATGTAGATTGTGATAACAGCTTTTGGAATGGTGTAATTGTATTAAACGGAGTTTTGATTTTTGTGTGGGGTTACATGTTTTAGGTGCCAATCTACTAATACCAAAGAGCCAAAGACGAATGGTAACATTTTGGACAATGCGAGTAACCTTTTGACAAATTTCTTAAGTGGTGGAAGTTTGGGGTCAATGCCTACTGCTGAAGGTGCCGTCTCTGATTTGTTTGGAAAGCCTCTCTTTTTATCGGTTTACGACTGGTTCTTGGAGGTATGTATATGTTATAAGAACTCATCTCAATGCTTTACTTGAAGAAGTTAAATCCTTATCAATAGCTTTGTTTGATTTTGTGGTTTTTCTTAACTTAAAGCATGGAGGAGTGTATAAGCTTGCGTTTGGTCCAAAGGCTTTTGTTGTCATCTCTGATCCTATTGTTGCAAGGCATGTCCTTCGGGAAAACGCGTTTTCTTATGACAAGGTAACAGAGTATTCGATGGGAATAAGAATCATTACTTGTGTTTTCTTCTGTTTTCGTCAGTACCATCTAGTAACTTTTCATGTGTTTCTTTAGGGAGTTCTTGCTGAGATCTTAGAGCCGATTATGGGGAAAGGGTTGATACCGGCTGACTATGATACTTGGAAGTTAAGAAGAAGAGGTAATAGCACTTTGTAATCTCTATATTTTAGATATTGAAGTACTATGACTCTAATGATTGTTTCCTTCTTATCTGAGCTTGCAGCTATAACTCCTGGATTCCATACATTGTATCTGGAGGCCATGGTCAAAGTATTTAGTGACTGTTCGGAGAAAATGATATTGAAATCTGAGAAACTCTTAAGGGAGAAAGAAGTTTCAAGTGGAGAGGACACAATTGAATTGGATATGGAAGCTGAATTCTCGAGTCTGGCTCTTGATATTATAGGTCTTAGCGTGTTCAACTACGATTTTGGCTCTGTCACAAAAGAGTCCCCTGTGATTAAGGTATTTGGTTTTAAATCATTCTACTATTAAACTGGCTCTTGATATTATAGGGCTTAGCGTGTCCATGTGTCCATTGATGCAGGCAGTTTATGGAACACTTTTCGAGGCAGAGCATCGGTCTACTTTCTACTTCCCGTATTGGAAATTTCCTCCAGCTAGATGGATAGTTCCGAGGCAAAGAAAGTTCCAAAGTGATCTGAAGATTATAAACGACTGCCTTGATGGACTCATTCAAAATGCTAAAGAGACAAGACAGGTATTTCACTTTTTTTTGTTCTTGGTTCTGCTGTTCTGTTCTCATTTTGTTATTTGTTTTCCTAGGAAACAGATGTAGAGAAGCTCCAGCAAAGGGACTACTCTAATCTCAAGGTTTATCTCGCACAAGTGTTAAAGAATCCTTCCCTTTTTTAATCCCATTCTGAAACTCCTCTGATTGTGTACTCTTGGATCCATAGGATGCAAGTCTTTTGCGGTTCTTAGTTGATATGCGTGGTGTTGATATTGATGACCGGCAGGTAAGATTTACCACGTTCTGATTAACAATTTCATTTTTCTCTTTAGTGTTTGACTCATTTTTTTCACACAATTGTTTAACAGTGATAACGTAAAACTGAATTACCAAACCCAAATTGAATTCA
>OVAQ01001488.1:0-17551 GCA_900406345.1 Erysimum cheiri
AAAAAAAAACCCGTCGGGTACCCGGAACCCGAATGGGTAAATCCGAAATCGACCCGAACCCGTTTAAAACCAGCCTGTTTATAACCCGCGAAAATTTAATGAAAATGGGCGGGTTCGAGTATTAAATTTTTAACCGGGTTTCGGGTTACCCGACGGGTTTAGACCCGTTTTAACATCTCTAGGAGCAATGCATGCATGATGTAGAGGACATGCGGTTTAGATAAGGGAAGCCTGAGCACAGCAAAAGCAATTAAACTGTATATTGAAGAATCGGTACAATAATTGGATATTAATTGGACATGAGGTTTAGGTAAGGGAAGCCTGATTCAGTAGATTCAGTTGCCATGGAAGACATGAGAAGGAGAACACTGTTCAAGGAAAGATAAAAGAAGAAAAAAGAAGGAAGAAAGCGACGCTAAAGAGAGAGGTAGGATTTTAGAGAATATTTGATTTTAGGATCAGAGTTGCTCTGATACCATGTAGCTAGTGAACTGATAATTGTTATTGATATATACATTCATTGCCAATTGGTTTTGAGTTGGAAGCCCATAATCTAATATGATATCAGAGCCCGATCTGCACACTCACTACAACAAATATGCACATTCATAGCATACGGAGATAGCGCATTTTCTGTCCTGCTATGAAAGATGAGTTTTTTTTTTCGGTTACTTTATAATAGCATCTTATAAACGCTATGATAGGAAAATTATGGAACGGGAAACAAAAGTGACTTTAGTCCGCCAATACTTAGTGAAATATTTCACTTTAACAGCGGAGGCACTAAAAAGAAGGTTGAATGCTATAATGGAGTATGCAAAGTTTCTCCATGATACCGTTAAAAAATGTTATAAGGAGCTTTAAGTTTATATGGGTCTGAATTGAGGACTTGCTTTTATGCTTGAGATTACTTCATTCTTGCAATAATTTAACGACATATTTTATCTTTCTCATAATGATGGTGGCATAAATGGTCGTTGCAGCAAGAAGCGAAGACAAAGAGCCAGAGAAATTGAGGTAATGCAACAAACTTTTGTAGATGTTTATATTAGCTACAAGTTTTCTACTTCTTGGTGAGGAAGTTACTGCANACTTCATTCTTGCAATAATTTAACGACATATTTTATCTTTCTCATAATGATGGTGGCATAAATGGTCGTTGCAGCAAGAAGCGAAGACAAAGAGCCAGAGAAATTGAGGTAATGCAACAAACTTTTGTAGATGTTTATATTAGCTACAAGTTTTCTACTTCTTGGTGAGGAAGTTACTGCATATAAACAAGGCAAGTCTCACAAGACTTCAGTCTCTTAGAAATTATATCACGCTTTCAGAATTCTCAGACTTGTATTGTGCATGGTTACTTCTTTCTGCTTACATCTCTGTTGATGAGCTTGTCTGATTTTATACTTGATCTATGTTTTAAATAATGTTGGGCTTTAGATATCTGATTTCTACCGTGATGCTCGTGACGTTGATCATATACAAGATTTATGTTCTTTCCTTGATAGTTTCTATTATCGCTGGATGTTTCTTGACTCAGATTAATTTTACTATTGCAGCTTGAGGAAGCTATTTCATTTGTTAAAGAGAATACACAGAAGCTGCTTAAGCGATGAAGGACGAGGATGGTGTGTTGCTAGAGTCGTGAAGATCCAGTTGGTGGCACTTAAAAATGTTAGTTTTATTTTGTTACAGTACTTGGCAACATTTAGATTAGGATAATGAAATGTATTTTGGATTTAGATTTGTGTTGTGTATGTTGGATTGGATTCAAATTTTTGTTATGAATGATTTACTTATTATGTAACAGATTCTTCTTATATTATGCAAATTATAATAATAAATAGCTCTATAAATATATATAATAGCAAAAAAAAAAACCATAAGACAACGCTATACGAATATATATTATAGCTATGGTAGAAACACCTAACATAGCAAAGAAAATGACTTATTACATCTTTTTTAAAAATTAGAAAAGCGCGATACCACAACGGTTACGTCACGCTATGATATAAAAGTATATCATAGCATACTTAACTAACGCTATTGTATATGGGGTACCTACAATAACAGTGCCCTAATACAGCACAATGGAAAACGCTATCAAAGNTCTCAACCCAATCCACTATCGGCCCGACCCATTAGTTGGTCCGCTGATCCAAGCCCGAACATACCGAGATCAATGGCCAGAAGCCCCATTATCTCGAGGGGGCGTATTAGAGATACAATGTCTGAGTTGGAAGCCCATAATATAAAATATACCACCAGTATATGCTCTACCAACTGGTAAGATTATAAATGTTAAATGCAATAGCTGAGAAAAAGGCAATAGTATCGAATCCCCATAGAAGCACAATCTTTAACATGGTTCCCATGAAATCTTGATTTTCTTTATCTTTACCTTAAATTTATTCAAAAGGTATAATCTTTAATTAAAGAGTGTTTTATTAAATAAGTGCACGTTACAAAGCTATGGATATGTTTATAGCAAACACAGTTTTACAGGGAACAAAGAACAAACGCGCGCTTCAAATGGCTAAACCATGGTCTAGATGTCTTGAGAAAACAGCTCGTTTTTGGGTTCCGGTACCTTCTTTTGCTTTGTCTACTTCCAAGTCACATAGAATACCAGTACATACACGAGAAATGCGGATAGGATCGACAAATATATGTACATAAATAATGGTTGGAGCTGAGAGTGGGGCTTCATGTAGATCGTAATTGCATAAGAACAGACGAGAGGGACCGTGATAAACATATACCACCAAGTATATGCTCTACCAACTGGCAAGAGTATAAATGTCAAGGCAATAGACAAGGCAAAGGCTACAGTATTGAATCCCCATAGTAGCACAATCTCTAATATGAATTCGATCCAACCTTTAGGATTATTATCATCCGGTTGGGCTGCGGTCTGATAAGTAGCTGTGATTATGAGAGCTGTTATTACTAGAAGAGAGTTCCGTGTTCCGTCTGACATATGACTCCTATAACGTGCCATTCCCGTAGAGCAATATTGCAAGAAACTCACTGGTTCTCTTAGGAAGACAGACGTTGTCTTAACTTTGGATAGAGAATCCACACTCTTACCACCTGCCTTGTGTATCGTTTTCTCCGTATCTATGTTCATTTGATGTCCATTGGCTCGTAAGACATCAAGGGCTGTCATGTCATTGTCGTTCTGGATGTTCCGGTTCAGTGACATACATTTCAACAAGAGTTTTATTGCATGTATATACATGTTTCACAGAATATTATTCTTCAAACAACTCATAACGCAGATGATTCAAAGAAGATGAGAGAATGTAAAGGAGTTTCACTCTATATATATACAAACATGTTAGGACTTAGGAATTATGTACTATATCATTTGTTCGTATTCTATGTGAAAGTTGTTGTGATATTATGATGAATATGATGAACTTGTAAAACCGTAAGGAGAAGAACAATGTTTGGAAAAATTCCCCTTCTTAAGATTTACTTTTACTGATGATAAGAGAGCACATGTACTCTGTTCTTATCAACTGAACTGTATGAATGTGTAAATACAACCCTTAAAAACATTAATTAAAATGTTTCGTAAGTTATTAGGCTTAAAGTAATTACGGATCAATCACTAACCACATTAGTTAACAATTCTAAAAATTCAAAGAAGTTTGAATGTGTGACTTTAAGAGAGTTTCACTCTAAAAAAATACCTCGTGATTATTCTCGTACGCTGCTACGTGTAAGGCCGTGTTGCCTTCACGATCACATCTGTTCAGGACGTGATTCTCAGTGGACTTAGCATCACTACTACGCATTCTCTGCATCCACCCTGTGATAACTTTGAGCTCTTCGTATCTATTGTATCTAACCGTGATGTGTAAAGCAGTTTCCCCATTTACATTCGCATCTCTAATGCTCTCAGGACATGCTATAAGGAACTCTGTAAGAAGATCGGCGTCACACTTTTCTGCCACAAGATGCAATGGTGTCATACCTGTCGTGATGACATAAAACAACAAACAAATTCTTCGTCAAGTAACTTTTTTATATGAATTATCAGAAACAAAAACTTTATATCACATGTAGGGGTGTCAAGTTGGTTAAACCAACTCAAACCAATCCATATCCACATAGAATCAATACTTAATAGATAATGAGTAAATGGTTTGAGTTAACCTATAACTCTTTTTTTTTTTTTTTTTTTTTTTTTAACACAACCTATAACTCATTTAAATTATTGGATTAATGGGTTAAATGAGTTGATCCATTTAATATTTTTTTATAATTTAAATAATAATCACAATTAATAATTAATAGTTAATCTAATACCATCACTATCATCATCATCATCACTATCATCATCATCATCATCACCATCACCGCGTTTTTGGTGGAAAAATTTGTGAAACCGCTTTTCTGACGGGAAAAATTATGAAACCGTATTTTTGGCGGGAAATTTATGAAACCGCGTCTTTGGCGGAAAAATTTTACGAAATAACGTTTTTGGCAGGAAAATTTGTGAAATCGCGTTTTTTGGCGGGAAAATTTGTGAAAAAACGTTTTTGGCGGAAAAATTTGTGAAAACGCGTTTTGGCGGAAAAAATTGTGAAAACGCGTTTTTGGCGGGAAAATTTGTAAAAACACGTTTTTGGCGAGAAAATTTTGTGAAAACGCGTTTTTTGGCGGGAAAATTTTGTGAAAACGCGTTTTTGGCGGAAAAATTTGTGAAAACGCGTTTTTGGCTTGAAAATTTTGTAAAAACGCGTTTTTGGCTTGAAAATTTTGTGAAAACGCGTTGTTTGGCGGTAAAATTTGTGAAATCGCGTTTTTGGCGGAGAAATTTTGTGAAAAACGCGTTTTTGGCGGAAAAATTTTGTGAAAACGCGTTTTTTGGCGGAAAATTTTTGTGAAAACGTGTTTTTGGCAGAAAATTTTTTGTGAACCCGTGTTTTTGGCGGGGAAAATTTGTGAAACCGCGTTTTTGGCGGAAAAATTGTAAAATAATATTTTTTGGCGGGAAAATTATGATATGATGATGATGATGATAGAATAATGATGATAATATGAAAATAATGATGATGATGATGATTATATAATAATAATAGTATTATAATATATTATACTTGATGAGTTAATAGTTAACTCATAAACCATTACAACCCAACCCATATGACACATCAACCCATTGAACCATTAACTTATTTGAACCATGAATTTATTATGATCCATTTATTAAAACCATTAAGCTAATGAGTTGGTTTGGTTTGAGTTGACCCATAAAGTTTGACCCATTTTGACACCCCTAATTAAAACTATTAAGCTAATGAGTTGGTTTGGTTTGAGTTGACTGGTTTGAGTTGACTCATAATGTTTGACCTATTTTGACACCCCTAATCACATGTGTTTCTAAAAATATATTTTGTTAACCTAGTAAAAAAATATTGGAGAACAAATAAGAAATTAAGATTTTGAAGCAGGTACCTCCTTTTCCACGAATACGAACAAGACTTGGATCAAACTTGACTAGCTCTATTGCTAACTCAACTTGATGGTTCTCGACAGCGAGATGCAATACTATATCCATTCGCGTTTAGTTTCTTGGCAAAAGATGGGTTAAAAATCATCAGTTCCATTGCCAAATCTATCTTCCCAGTAAATGAAGCTTCGTGGATCGTTGTATTCAAAAGAAAAGGACGCAGTAAGCCGGGTGGGTCACAAGGTCCTTGAAGATGGACATAAGGTAAGATATCTGATCAAAACAGGGGAAGTTATCGACACCATTGAGAAGTGGAAGCAACTTAAGGAGGCAAAGGATAAAGAAACCACCCAAGTTGCTGTTGCTTCCGCATCTTACCATCTCACTTTGTTCTTCTTCATTGCACTTTTGATATATATACTAAATAGACCTATGAATTTGATGGATGTATTGAATCCCTTTTAAGGAAAAGTATAAAATTTCTACCTCATAAACACCTTTTGACTCCTTAAAACATGTAATTTATTCAAAAGATACAATCATTAAGAGTATATTCCAAAAATAAGAGCATGTACAAAGGCATGGAATATGTTTATAACAATCAAATTTTTACAGGGAGCAAAGAATCTACATACGTTTCAAATGGCTAAACCATGGTCTTGAAGCCTTGAGATAATATCAGGTCAGTTTTCAGGTTTGGTACCTTCTTCTGCGTAGTCCTCTTCCACTTCACATAGAATACAAGTAAATAAATGAGTAATCCGAATATAACCATCAGATACATCAACATGAATACCGGATCATAACTAATCTTTAGGTACACCGAGATTGCATAACAACAGATGAGAGGCACCGAAATGAAGATATACCACCTAATATATGCTCTACCAACTGGTAATAGTATAAATGTCAAGGCCAGAGCTGAGCAAAAGGCTATAGTATTGAATCCCCATAGTAGCACATGCTTTAAAATGAAGCTATCCACCGAAGATACGCGCTTCTCTTTCTCCTTATCTTCCGGTTGTACCGCGGTCATAAGTAGCTGTGATTATCAGAACTATTAATACTAGAAGAGAGTTCCGCGTACCCTCTGACATACGACTCCTAAAACGTGCCATTCCCGTAGAGCAATATTCACAAAAAGTGACCGATTTTCTTAGGAAAACAGACGTTGTCTTAACTTTGGATAGAGAAGCCGCTGTCTTACCACCCGCTTTTTGTATAATTTTCTCTGTATCTATGTTCATGTGAGATCCATTGGCTCGTAAGACATCAAGGGCCGTCATGCCACATTTGTTTTGGATGTTTCGATTCAGTCGCATGCATCTTAATAGCTGTTTTACTGCCTGTATATATACACATTTCACGAAAAAGAAAAAAACTTATTTATTTAGACAACTCGAACACAAATGCTTCAAAGAATGTGTGAATTTAAAGGAGTTTCACTCTACAAAGATAGGTATGTACTAAATAATTTTGTTCCATTTGCAAAGTAATATAAAACACAATACTGTACAATAGAACCCGCCTAAGGTCGCACAGAGTTAGAGGTCTATTACTAATAGTATGTGAAATAGTGTTGGAAAAATAATTAAGTTATTATGCTTAAGAGTGATTACTGATCTCAATCACACATACACCTTTAACAATATTCAGGATCAACCACTTAAACAACTACGATAAATTTTCAAATTAAAGAAGGGTAAGAACATGCCTGGTGACCATTCTTGTAAGCCGCTAGGTGCAAGGCCGTGTTGCCTTCACGATCACGTCTGTTCAGGACGTGAATCTCGGTGGACAAAGCATCATTGCTTCGCATTCTTTGCATCCACCCTCTAAGAACTTTGAGCTCTTCGTATCTATCGTTCATAACCGTGATGTGTAAAGCAGTTTCTCCATTTACATTCGCATCTCTAATGCTCTCGGGACATACAAGGAGAAACTCTATAAAAAGTTCGACGTCACCTTTTTCTGCCACAAGATGCAATGGTGTCATACCTGTCCTCATGAGATAAATAATAATAATAATAATAAGAGATAAGTTGGTGAGTCGGCACTTTTCAAAAGTATATTTAGAAAAGTACATCCCTTTAAAAAGTAATTTGAGAACTATGATGTTTTCTCTCTCTTCTTCTAATACATCTCTTACTCTAATACTTTTTTTTTTGCAAAGGTAATTATATCCTTCATACATGTTGACAAAAAAACGTGGGCCCTTTAAAAAAATCAGCCCAATAAAATATTTCTTTTTAGGCAGCCTACACAGATGTACAACACAGAAGGACAACGTCATGGTGTACATGAATCAGCAACTTACACATGTGTACATCAGAAAGATGTATACTTTAGAGATGTCTACCAAAGAGATGCACAACATGAAGATGTACACAAGAGAGATGCATAACAAGAAGATGTAAACCGCGAAGATGTCCACCAGAGAGATGAACAACACGAAGATGTACACTAGTGTACACTATTGAGATGTCCACCAAAGAGATGTAAACCAAAAAGATGCACAATAAGAAGATGTACACTAGAGCAATGTACACCACATAGATGTCTAACAAAGAGATGTACACCACATGGATGTACACTAGAAAGATCACAATAGCAAGATGTACATTAGAGAGTTGTACACTACGAAAATATACACCATGTACACCACATAAATGAACAACACAAAGATGTCCAATAGAAAAATGCACAATAGGAAGATGTACACCAGAGAAATGTACATCACAGAGATGTCCACCAGAGAGATGTACACTACGGAGATGTACACCAGAGAGATGTACACTACAGAGATGTACACCAGAGAGATGAACAACATGAAGATGTACAGTAGGGGATGTACACCATTGATGTCTACCAGAGAAATGTACACCAAAAAGTTGCACAATAGGAAGATGTACACCAGAGACGATGTACACCACGCATATGTCCAACAGAGAGATGTACACCACAGAGATGTACACTAGAGAGATCACAACAGGAAGATGTACACCAGAGGGGTGTACACCACAGAGATGTACACTAGAAAGATAAACAACACGAAGATTTACACTAGGGGATGCACACCATTGATGTCCACCAGAGAGATGTACACCAAAAAGATGCACAATAGGAATATGTACACCACAAAAATGTTTAACAGAGAGATGTAAACCGGAGAGATGTACACTAGAGAGATCACAAGAGGAAATACACCAGAGTGATGTACACTACATAGATGTCCACCAGAGAGATGTACACTACAAAGATGTACACCAGAGAGATCACAATTGGAAGATGTACACTAAGGAGATGTACATTATGAACCATTTGTTAAAATGTCTTAAAATAGGCCAAAATTATGAATAATTTAAGCCCATTCGTTACATTTGTGTAAATAAAAGCAAGGGTCAAATAATATTTTACATCTATTTTATCTCTTTCCCTATTAGAGGGAATCTCTATTTGAGAGGAAAGAGAAAATATCCAATTTCTCAAATTTTAAAATCAAAACTACCATATCTACATATTATGTTTTAAAAAGTGTCTATATAGCAAACAAACCCTAATAATAATAAAACTCTCTTCAAGTAACTTTATATTATAGTATGTTTCCAACAAAACTGATAAAAAAGATTTGGAGAAAGAAAAAAGAAATAAGGTTCTGAAGCAAATACCTCCTCTTCCACAAATACGAACAAGACTAGGATCAAACTTGACTAGCTCTAGTGCTAACTCAACTTGCTGGTTCTCGACAGCGAGATGTAAGGGACTAAACCCATCTACGTTTAGTTTCTTCGCAAAAGATGGCTTCAGAATCATGAGTTCCATTGCCAAATTTATTCCCAATAGATGAAGCTTCATGGAGAGGTGTGTGGATGAACGGTAAAGCATCAACGTTTCGAAGAATACATGGATCGGTTGAATAAGAGAATATAAAGCATCAACGTTACCCGATTGAGTAACCAAAAGTAATTTTGGATTCATACTTACAGAATAAGAAAAACTATTGAAAGGACCAAAATAAGAAAAATCGATGATTACATAAATTTTCTGAGTGTTGAGTCTATATTGAGTTAGTAATGACCTATTAAATTGGTAATCAGCTTTCTCACCTAATAGAGAATCAGTGAGTGTGAGTCCACGCTAGAATACCAAATAATTGACTTAGACTTTTAAAAATATTTTAAGTTTTAGTGAGAACCGCACGTCAATTTTACATACTGTATTTATAGTAGAAGCCGTTGCAAACGTTAAATGAAGCTAATATAGTAATATGATAAGTGTTGGAATGAATGTAACTCTCTTCTCTTCCGTTTAAACTGCTTATTTTATGATCATGTCTGATGGTGTGGTTGATGGTTTGGGTGTATAGTTGAATTCTCTTATAACACCATTCTCTTGTATAGTTGGTTTAGGTGTATAGTTGAACTTTTACTTTTTCCAAAGGTGTCTAGTCAAATACAGTGTTCTCTTTTATTAATTTAAAAAAAAACACTTTAACATAAAAAAATCTAAAATATAATTTCGAAGGTTATGAAATTTCATTGAGTTAAGATGGTGTTCTTTCTCTATATCGATCGTTATCATGCTACTTTGGGTCCTCTTCTTTATGATATACGATGTTGGATGTTGAAGTTACCCCTCTCATCACTTGCGTATGTCAACCGGGAGAAAAATTCAGCTGCAGATAAATTAGCCGGAAAAGCTCATGATATTGTTCCTTCTTATCAATCTTTTGATGTACCTCCTCCTTGGCTAATAAACTTTTTGTATTATCCACTTACGATCTAATGAAAGTTTGTGAGATGTTAAAAAAAAAAAAATCGATCGTTATTATGCAAATTAGGCCGGCCGATCAGATAACTTAAAAACATGTAATTCATTGAAAAGATACATTAATCTTTAAGAGTGTTATTCAAAATGAGTACACGTTACAAAGCTATAGAATATGTTTATTATAAACAAAATCTTACAGGGAAACAAAGAACAAACGCTTCAAATGGCTATATCATGGTCTTGAAGTCTTGAGAAATCAGCTCCGTTTTTGGTGTCAGTATCGATTTAACATTGTGCTAAATCTATGCTTTCCAGATAGAAGCACCTATCCACAGCTCAAATGTGATGTTGTATTCAAAAGATAAAGATGTAGTAAGCCGGGTGGGTCACAAGGTCCTTGAAGATGGACAAAAGTTAAGATATCTGATCAAAACAGGGGAAGTTATCGACACCATTGAGAAGTGGAAGCAACTTAAGGAGGCAAAGGATAAAGAAACCACCCAAGTTGATGTTGCCTCTGCATCTTAGAGTCTCACTTTGTTCTACTTCACTGCTTTTTTGATATATTGACTAAACACACCTATGAATTTGATGAATTGAATCCCTTTTAAGGTAAACTATAAAATTTCTACCAGATAAACCTTTTTGCTTCCTTCAAATAAGCTTAGGTTGAACCTCAAACAGGTAATTTTATTTATTCAGTAAGATACAATCCGTAACAGTATTTTCCAAAATGAGTGGACGGTGCAAAGGTATTGTAACGCCCCTAGTTCACCATATGACCGGACAAGCCAAAAGTGACTAAGGACGTCACATGAGGATGATCTAGTACGAACCGTCGGAGGTTACATGAACAAATCATTAAACCTTAGACTGTCCATCCATGGTTCCTTCCCACTTAGATATTCACTTACGCTTGCCAACCCTTATGAAAACCAAGTGTTGAGCAGACCCAGACTAGGTCTTATCAGTCATTTCTCGTGCACAAGGTTTTAGCAAAGAAGTTTTTCTTAGTATTATCAAAATATTTTACAAGACCAAACCATAAGTTTTTAAGTGGTCGGCCTATCGCCAAAAAAGAGTTTTATAGCAAAAGTACATACTTTACAAGAACAACAAAAACTATTCCGGCTCCTAGCGTCCACGCGCCCTCTAAGTCCCTCTACGGTCACCTGCAAACAAGTTAAGTCGTGAGTAATCTAGTATTACTCAGTGAGATTGGTTCCTGCACAAATGTTAGTGACCCACACCCGTCACCCCCAATCAGCACACAATCAACATGCAATCACACAACAAGGAAATCCATATCATAACACAATGATAAAAGACTCCAAAATATCCTCCAAAACATCCTAGGGCCCGATATGCTGTCTCCACACACCAAACGTCAAGGAACTGCCGTGACGCTAACCCGGACAGTAACCAATGACCCATTCAATGCCCGACCACAAAGGTTGCAGCAATTAACGAACCAACACCCCGTCGGGCTTATGACACAGGCAAGGTTGCGAACCCAGTCCTACCATGTCCTTCGCGTCAAGCCGTCAGAACCGACTAGATGCGGACCTACGGGAGACAGCC
The DNA here is from genome assembly GCA_900406345.1 of Erysimum cheiri. Lineage (NCBI taxonomy): Eukaryota > Viridiplantae > Streptophyta > Magnoliopsida > Brassicales > Brassicaceae > Erysimum > Erysimum cheiri. The sequence goes on from OVAQ01001488.1 coordinate 11,819, forward strand.
ATATCCTACAAGTCGAATCACCCAGTTCCGGCCTATCAAGCATGGTAACCTAATTTGACAAGCTAAAACAACCACATCGTTACCGGTGGAATCACCAAGTTCCGGCCTACCAAGCACGACAACCTATACCAACAAGCTCAAATAACCACATCGTTACCGATGGAACTAACATGTTCTGGCCTACCAAGCACGGCAACAAGTATCAACAACACAAAACCAATCAACCCATGATTCATCATTACAGTGTCAACCAAACTGTAAACCAAGCAGAAGGGTGAACCAACTCACAAACACTTTGCCGAACTTAGCAGAACTTCACACCGTTCTCTCCCTTCAGATTGACCTTTCTCTTTTCCACTATTTCGTCAAACACACGAGACACACGGCCACCAAGTCTCCGTCTAAGCCTTCTCTCGTTCTCTCCGTCGGGTGCCCTTCTTTCCTCGCCCAAAAAATCTCCACTCAATGAGAATGGGTCGATTTTATAGAGGAAAGTGGGTCTGCATGTTTGGGTTTACTTGGCAGGTTTAGACGGAGAGAAACGACAAGTGTCCGCCATGCGGACACGTGTCGCTATCGAACGACGGTGGAGCGACGATGGGTGTCTGCCATGCAGACACGTGTCACCATCGTACGGCGGAAGAGCAACACTTGGGCTCTTCCTCTCTGCATGGCCGTGACAATTGGCGAACACCGTGGGGTCGGCTCCAAGCCCATTTTTTTTTTCCTATAAATATGCCACTTAGGGCATATTTTTCGACGGTCTCCACGCCCGTGGTCCGTATGGCCGATGTCCTTGCCGACCAACCATCCGTCGGCCCAACTCTTTCATCTCAACCTTACTTTTCTCAGATCCTGTAAGTCTTTCTTCCCGTTCCTTACTTAAGTCTGCGGATTAAATCTCTTATCAACCCGTTTCTCACCCATTTTCTTTCCATGGGTTCGATGACCATGTGAGGGTCATTACAAGTATGGAATATGTTTATATAACAATCAAGCATTCAAACTTTTACAGGATGCAAAGAATCTACAAACGATTCATATGGTTAAACCATGGTCTTGACTCTTGAACTCTTGGTTCCGGTACCTTTTTTGCATAGTCCGGTTATCTATATTCATCGTTATTGGGCAATGTTTTAAAAAGATCAGACCCAAAGGTGTATCGGATTAGTTAAACCACGACCAAAATCTATTGATTACTCCGCCAGAACCTTAAAACAGGGAAATTATTCAAAAGATACAATCTTCAAGGGTGTTTTCCGAAAATTACAAAGCTACGGATATGTTTATAACAAACAAAGTTTTACAGGGTACAAAGAACGAACGCTTCAAATGGTTAAACTGTGGGCCTGAAGTACTGAGAAATCAGCTCACGTTTGGGTTTCACTACTGTCGGCGTTTCCACCTTACATAGAATACCAGTAGATACACGAGAAATACGAATAGGATCGTAACATATATAGAGATGACTAACGGTGGAACAATATACTTTATGTACATCGAAATTCCATAAAAACAGACGAGAGGCACCATAATAACGAAATACCACCTAGTATATGCTCCACCAACTGGCAAGAGTACAAATGTCAACACAATAGATGCGCAAAAGGCAATAGTATTGAACCCCCATTGTAGCAAAGGCTCTAATACGTTATTTCTCGAAATTGCTTCTTTGTCTTTATCTTTCGGTTGGGCTGCAGTCTGATTACTCTGATAAGTAGGTGTGATTATGAGAGCGGTTATTATTAGAAGAGCATTCTGTGATGCGTCTGACATGCGACTAATCCTGTAACGTGCCAATTTCGTAGAGCAATATTCTCGGAAAGATTGATTACAGGTGCAACTGAAAAAGTTGACTTTTTCTAAATAGTTGACCTTTTCTCTAAAAAAAATGCGATCCACTTCGTTCACCCTCCACCGTCGCCGATCTCGGCGTCGGTCCCCACCGCCCCTCATGGGCAAATCTAAACCCAAAAAGAAACCTCCCCGCGGTATCTCCACTGGATCCGCTTCTTCTGCTTCCGCCAAATCTAAATCTTCAAAGCCTGAATTTCCAATTTTAGCTGGTGAGGGTTCCGCTTCTTCTGTCATGAAAGTGTTACCTGCGTCTCCTCAGACTACAGCTAATCCATTGGCTTCCGATTACTGCAAAATCACCTCGCCGGTGGTTATTGATGCGGTAATCGAAAACCCAAAATCTACCACACATGTTGAAGCAGCTACAGTAGCCATTAAATCGGTTGAGATACCTGCAATTGCAACCAGAGAAACTGTTGAAGCTTCAAACAAAGCTCCGGTTCAAGGATTGGCGGCGCCGCTCTCTACTTCGGTGGAACCTGCGAAACCCCCGAAAAAGCAAGACCACCCTTGGAAAGACCTTATCAAGGGAACCTCGATCAGAATGCAAAAGCAAGGAACCCCTTTCTTTCTCGAATCTGGGGAGGCATGTGTCATCATCCCAAACTCAGTGATTGAGAAGAATAAAAAAGCTTGGGACTGCTTCATCTTAGGCCAATTCTATGAGGATCCGCCGCCTCGGGGAGCAGTTCAAGCTATTGTGAATGGGATTTGGAGCCGGCAGAAAAGAGATATCTCTGTTTCTAAAATGGAGGGACACTCTTTTCTCTTCAAGGTTCCTTGTCTGAATGCTAGAAGACGAATCCTAAGCCAAAATTTGTGGCAAGTGGATGGCCAGTCCATGTTTGTTGCGAAATGATCTCCGGATGTGAAGCCAACAAAACCAGAGTTATCAATGGTCCCAGTTTGGCTTGATTTCTTTGGTGTCCCACTTGAATTTTTCAACAAAGATAGTCTCAACCACATTGCAGGACTTGTAGGCCATCCGATTTGCCTTCATCCGCAAACTGAGAAGATGACAAACGTGGAGGTGGCCAAAGTTTACACTGTGATTGACCCAAGAAAGCCACTCCCAGAAGCAGTAAATGCGAGATTTGAGTCTGGCGACATCAAAAGGATCCGTGTATCCAGTCCTTGGCTTCCTTCCCTTTGCAGTCACTGCAAAAAGGTTGGTCACACTATCTCCCATTGTACCAAAGCTCCGCCATCGTGTTCTTTGTGTCGTTCGGGGAAACATGTTGCTGTCTCTTGTCCAAGAGCCAAAAAAGATAAAAGAAAAGGGAAAACGCCCATTGAAAGCCAACTCCCTATTGTTGAGATTGCTCCTGTGGTCATTCCAGTGGTTCAGAATGTTGAAAAAAAGTCAAAAGAAGTTGTGTGGAAACCTGTTAAGACTGCAAAACACACAAGGTGGACTGTGAGCAGCCCTAGCTCTCCAAAGTCCCCAATTCAGCCTGCAGAAAATCAGTCAAGTTCTAAGGACTTCACCAAAGCTTTTGCTCTTAGCAGGGATGAAGGTAAGTGATGTGTTGACCTCTCAGCAAACTCTTTCTCTCAGCTTGCACAGCATGATGATTCTGGAGAATCTCGAGTCTCTGATTCAGAACCTGATAGTATATCAGAAGAAGATGACAATCCGGAAGATGAATCTGATCGGATTTTGAAAGTTATCTCAAAAAGAATGATGAAAAAGAGAGATACTAGGACTAGGGCAGGATGCCCTTTAACCCTCTAACCCCAATTCCTTTATGGATATTTTTTGTTGGAATGTAAGAGGGTTTAATGATAAAATAAAGCGTAGAAGCTTTCGGAAATGGTTGAAGTTGAATCAACCTCTTTTTGGTGGTCTTGTGGAGACCCATGTCAGTCATGTGAAGGCAGCAAATATAGTTGCTCGTGTTTTCCCAGGCTGGAATTTTGCAGAAAATTATGATTACTCGGATCTCGGTAAGATTTGGGTTGTTTCGCATCCCTCTGTCAAGGTAACAGTTCTATCTAAGTCTCTTCAGATGATTTGTTGTCTTGTCAAGCTGCTTTTTATGCCTGTTGAGTTGGTAGTCTCTCTTGTGTATGCCTCCTCAACATGCAGTGATTCTAGAAAGTTGTTATGGACTGAAATCCAAGACTTTGCTTGCTCTCCATGTATTGTTGATAAGCCGTGGACAGTGTTGGGTGACTTTAATCAGATTCTCTACCCAAATGAGCACTCTTCTTCTGCAGCAGTTGCTTCATCTACTGGAATGAGAGATCTACAACATTGTCTCATCCGCTCCTATCTCTCGGATTTGCCTTACTGTGGTAATTCCTTCACTTGGACTAATAAGCATGATTATGGGCTTGTTGCAAAAAAAACTGGACAGGATTTTGGTAAATGATGATTGGTTCCATGTTTTCCAAGACTCTTTGGGTGTTTTTGGAGAGCCTGGCTTCTCTGATCATAGCCCTTGTTGTTTGTTTCTGGATGCTTCCAAGCCCAAGCAGAAAAAGCCTTTCAAGTTCTTCTCTTTCCTAAACCAAAATCCAGATTTTGCACCGTTGATCAAGCTCTGGTGGGATGCTTTAGCTTTTGACTGCTCTAAAATGCTAAAGGTTTCCAAAAACTGAAAGTGCTCAAGGGAGTAATCCGTGATTTTAGCAGAGAAAACTACTCAGAGATTGAGAAACGGGCTCGTGAAGCCTATGAACATCTCCTTCAGTGTCAACAGGTCCTTCTCAATGATCCTACTCCCTCACAGATGTTGCTGGAAAAAGAAGCTCATAGGAAGTGGTGTACTCTAGCCAATGCTGAAAAATCTTTTCTTAGGCAAAAGTCAAAAGTTTGCTGGATGGAAGAGGGTGACAAAAATTCAAATTTCTTTCACAAAACCAGGCATGCGATTTCGGTTAACCGAACCGAACCGAGCCGGTTAATTCGATTTTCAGTTCATTTCGGTTATTGAAAAGTATGTCGAAATTAACCGAACAAATAACCGGTTCGGTTTGGTTCGGATCTCGGTTTATTTCGGTTATTGAAAGTCCACCGAAATGAACCGAAATTTTAGATATTATTGGTTCAAATTGGTTAATTTGGTTTGTTTTGGTTAAAATCGATTAATTTGGTTTGATTTTTTTGTATTAATGGGCTGTCGAAAATAACAAAAAAAAAGAAGGAAATTGGGCCAAGGCCAAGCCCAGTAAACAAATTAAAAAGAAAAAACAAAAACATTTGGTTTTAATGAAACGCTGAGTTTCATTCTTCTTCAACCTAACAACTCTAAAATAAAATGAATATCGACGGCGCCGATACAAAAACAAGATGAAGCTTTGACGACAATGATACGAGTAGCAGATCCGACAAGAGAAAAGGAGGAAGAAGAAGATTTCGGTTAACCGTTCGGTTCTCCTGAACCGAACCGAAATCTCGCGTAACCGAACACAATTTGCAAAGCTTCCGATCGGTTTATCTCTCCTAACCGAAGCAAAACCGAAACCGAGAATCTCGGTTCGGAACGGTTCGGGCAGTTCGGTTCGGATATAAATCCCAGGGCTACACAGAACCATCAAGACAAGACAAGGCCAGAATCAAATTATCTACCTTCTTGTTTTTTTTTTTTTTTTTTTTTTTAACNGGTCCGGGGAAGACCAGGTGAAAGCCCCTGGCCAAATGGAAATGACTAGCACTTTCGCGCTTGAAAATTATCTACCTTCTTGACGAAAATGATCACCTAATTGATTCTAAACAAGGTATTCAGAGGCTTGCAGTGGATTATTACCAGAATCTTTTAGGGGGTTATGTGCCTCCTGCAGCCTCTATTTAGGGATGTCAAATGGACCAAATGTCCATGGACCAGACCGATCCAAATTAAAATGGTCGGTTTTGGTCATGTCCAAATGGAA
>OVAQ01001489.1:0-17531 GCA_900406345.1 Erysimum cheiri
TCTTTTTCCTTCACCGTGGTTTTTCCCACTGGGTTTTCCTGATAAGGTTTTAATGAGGCAACATTCCCCATCGCATTATCGAGATCCCGATTGACCATCAGGTCCGGTTACTNGCCCAATAAGCCCATCAGGATTATTCATTATATATTGTATCCCGATGTACTTATATATATACCCAAGAGAATCAATAAAATAATTAGTTCCACAACAGTGAAGTGTATTTGAAAGTGTTGAAAAAAAAAAAAAAAAGATCCGACCCAGAACAAGATCCGTATTTAAGAAGCTTAAATTACTATTATACCCCTGCCATTGAGGTTCATTATTCTATTGTGTTTGCCGGACGAAAGGATTCTTTCGACGATCATCAGCTTCTAGAGAGTTTTTCTGGGAATTGATCTGAGCTTTACAGATTCCTTCAATCTTGAGTTTTCGGATAACAAAAATGGTAACAATCGGTACTCTTCTTTGCTTTTTTTCGGTTACTGTGTTATGTGTTTGAATTTTAGATCTGCCTTCGATCTTTTGCCATTGTATCGAGCATTGACGATGCTGCTCGTAAACATCAGCTTTTTGAATCTGAATTTCGCATCTCTGATACTATCTTTATGAGATTATGATTTGATTTGGTAATGAAAATTTATATCCAATCCTCCGGTAACCGTAGATCTCGCGTAGAAGTGAAAGTATTGGTTTGTTTCGTGAAGCTTGAAATTTTTATGTTTTACTTTCCCATTCGAATTTCTCGTTAGTTAGAAAGTTCAATTCCTGTATTTGAATCACTGTTGCCGTGGAAGTAATTTAGCTTATTGGGTTCAAATGTGGTAGGATCGAAGCTCTCTCTATATGTGCATCTGTTTCTGAATTAGCAAAAGAAGCTCGTTGATCTCTCCATCTTGACATGCCTCGCTTTCTCTATGTGTTTGTTGAAAAGTGAAAACCTTTAAATGTATTTCAAATTCCGCTATACTTGATCACTCACACTTCCCTCTTTTGCCTTCCCTTATCCATTGTGTGCTTTTCAAATCATTACAAGTTTCCAGAAATCATGAAATACTTACTGCTGGTCTGACTGATCCTGTTTTAGTTCTCTTCATCTTGATACTGTCTTTGTGGTCTAGAATTTGCTCATGCTTGTTAACTTTCCTATGGTTGAGGAGACGGGAAAAACTAATTATGTGCTATATATTGCCATCCATAATGATTTTAGTCGGTGAATACCATCTTGAAAAAAAAAATGAAAAAAACTTCTAAGGTGGCTGTTTTGGGTTATGTTTGTATTTCCAGATACACTTTGTGCTTCTAGTTAGTCGGCAAGGAAAAGTTAGGCTCACCAAGTGGTATTCGCCTTATACACAGAAGGAAAGATCTAAGGTATGTACAGCTCAGGTGTTATTGAGTTAATCTTGGGTTATGCTTTGCATGCCTTTGATCTTAAATTTTTAACATGATCTGTACAGGTCATACGCGAACTCAGCGGTGTGATTCTGAACCGAGGCCCCAAGCTCTGCAATTTTATCGAATGGAGAGGATACAAGGTCGTCTACAAAAGGTAAAAAACACTTGAGTCGATATTTATATATGCACTATATTCTTGTGCTACTTATAAAACACTGGATACAAACATGAGGGTTGTGTATTTGTTGTTCAGATATGCAAGCTTGTACTTCTGCATGTGCATTGATGAGGCGGATAACGAGTTAGAGGTACTGGAGATAATTCATCACTACGTCGAGATTCTTGACCGCTACTTTGGCAGTGTGAGTAAACACATCACGTAGTTAAAAGTTGTTCCTCCACTCTTACTTTAGTAACCTCACAAACATCTAGATTTTGATTAAGAGCTTTTATTGTATGATCTTCAGGTGTGTGAACTCGATTTGATTTTCAACTTCCACAAGGTATATATATATATACATACATACACAAACAACTCTACAGGACCAATGATTTTCTACTCTCTGTATTTTACTTCATTATGACATACTGTATGTGGAACTTGTTTTGTTCTAGGCGTATTACATATTGGATGAGCTTTTGATCGCTGGTGAGCTTCAAGAGTCGAGCAAGAAAACAGTTGCAAGGATAATACAAGCCCAGGTATTGTTTCTGAATCCTAATGCCCACTGAGACAAAAGGAATATTAGTCCATAAGAGTTGTGTTAATGATGTGTGTTATGATATTTTGAAGGATCAATTGGTGGAAGTGGCGAAAGAGGAGGCGGGTTCCATAAGTAATATAATTGCTCAGGCTACCAAGTAGTTCTTCTCTGATCTGCTCTTACGCTGTTAAAAACATCGTAAATGATTTACCACTTCCTTATTATCTGAGAAATTCTCTTCTGGATCACACTTTGTTTGTCTTGTCATCGGTTTGATTGATAAGAAGAAAGAAATATTCATCGTTGTGGGTTTATAAATAGTGACCGTTAACGATCGTTGCGTAACATTTTTTTTTATGATTTAACGTGTAACATTTTTTTTTATGATTTAACGTGATCGTTGAGGACATTTTTTTTTTTTTTTTTTTTTTTTTTTTTTTTTCACTGTCGGTGGNGATCGTTGAGGACATATGAGAACTTCATGTGTAAAAAGATACAGACCACGCCAATTCGTACATGAAGAATGTTTGATGGATAATAAACTTACACTTATCGGCTTGGGCCTGAGGCCTCTAAACTTGTATGCCCAAACGTGATTGTTAGTCCAATCCATGGATATTAATAATTTATAAATGACAATAATTTATCTTTTCCATATATAATACTTTTTTTTTTATTAAAATTAAAAATGAGGGAAAGAATATCCGTTTTTTCTTGTGTGTTGGTCTTTGCCACAAACAATCTAATCAATCAATTGCATTTTGGGGGTTTTTTTTCATATTTTGGTTCTTCAGCTTCGAGAGGTATATCGTCTTCACCATACTTTGAATTTGTTTGATCATGTTTCGATTCCAATCTGGAGATCTTCTTTGATTTGATTTCTGAATAAATCTCTGTATTTTTTATCTTCTAGGGTTTTAGTAATTTCCGATGGCTTCAAGTTCAGAGAAAACAACTAATCTTCCTTCAGGTATTTGTGTCATCTCGATTCAATTGTTTGTAGTTTAGATTCGATTGTTTGGTAGTCAGATTTGGTTGTTGTTTTCTTGTAAGTTATAGACAATTTTGTTTGCATGTTTCAAACAGATGAGAAAAACGACACTAAGGAAGAGAGTAAGAGTGCTAAACCAGAATCAGGTTCAGGAGGTTCACCTTCACCTTCGCCATCACCTTCACCGACTTATCCTGGGATTAATTTCAATGCTTTCGATTTCTCTGGCATGGCTGGTATTCTCAATGTAAGTCCCCTTTTGTGGGGGTGTGATGATTGAATAGCGTAAGTCATGGTTGGATTATTTTATGTTGATGGATTTGGTTTGTTTGTTTAATCAGGATCCAAGTATCAAGGAATTAGCTGAGCAAATAGCTAAAGATCCTTCATTTAACCAGTTAGCTGAGCAGCTTCAGAGATCTGTACCAACCGCATCGCATGAAGGAGGTCTGCCTAACTTTGATCCACAACAGTATATGAGCACAATGCAACAGGTTATGGAAAATCCTGAATTTAGGACAATGGCTGAGCGTCTTGGTAACGCTTTGGTGCAGGTAGTTAATAACACGCTCTTCCTGTTCTTGTTATTATTTTTAATCTTACACTTGAGGTGTGATCATGACAATGAGTCTCTGTTTGGCTTTTAGGATCCACAAATGTCTCCCTTTTTGGAGGCTCTCGGTAACCCTGCAGCAACAGAGCAGTTTGCAGAGCGTATGGCGCAAATGAAAGAAGATCCTGAATTGAAACCTATACTAGCTGAGATTGATGCTGGTGGTCCTTCTGCCATGATGAAGTATGTGATTAAAAATATTTCATCATTCGTTTGAAATTACTAGGTTTACTTAGGTGTATGACTAAGAATTTTTCTCCTGGTGTTAGGTACTGGAATGATAAAGATGTGTTGGCAAAGCTGGGTGAAGCAATGGGTATAGCTGTTGGAGCAGACCAGACTGTTGCAGCTGAACCTGAGGAGGCGGAAGAAGGGGAAGAGGAAGAGTCTATTGTTCACCAGACTGCTAGTCTCGGTGATGTGGAGGTAAACTGATTCGTACACTGTTCATCTCTCATGTTTTTGACGGTCTAAATTTTATTCTTAAATTGGGATCGTTAATCAAGGTTATAGCTTTTAAACTCAACGGGCATTGATTTCTTGAACCAATCAGGGTTTGAAAGCTGCCTTGGCAGCTGGTGGTAACAAAGATGAAGAAGACTCCGAGGGAAGGACAGCATTGCATTTTGCATGTGGATATGGCGAGGTATGTGAATCTCTTGAAATAAATCGTAACATCAAAAACCTGTCAAAATGTCACTATCACAAAATCATGGAAAGCAGTTTATACTATGAATCTTTACTATCATGCACTTGGTGGATTAGCAGTTTCGGCTTCACTTAGACGATTATTACACAATTATCTATAGCGTTGCTTACGAAGGAAACTGACTATTACCATTAACCTCTCTGCGCTTACATGTTGCGGGTTTGGACCCATCTGACCTTGGTTGAGATTGTTTGTAGATGAAATGTGCTCAAGTTCTTTTGGATGCTGGAGCAAATGTGAATGCGGTTGACAAAAACAAGAACACACCCTTGCATTATGCTGCTGGTTATGGAAGGAAAGAGTGTGTAAGCCTTCTCCTAGAGAATGGTGCTGCAGTGTAAGTTTTAACAAGAAGAACACAAATTCTATTTCAAACGACTTAAAAATGGTGGTTCTATATGACTCAAACGTGTTTCATTGTGTGTTTGCAGTACTCTGCAAAACATGGACAGTAAAACTCCCATTGATGTGGCCAAGCTTAACAATCAGCTAGATGTGGTGAAGCTACTTGAGAAGGACGCTTTTCTCTAAGCTGCTTTGACTCTTGAAGGATATTTCTCTTCTTCGGTGTTCTGTAATAGTTTCACAGGGTCTGATTGCAACCTTGTCTTCTGTGGGTTTTTTTTCATCATTAATTCTGGAAAAAAAAAATAGAGAAAATGGATGTTTATTATGGTTTTGTAATGAATTATTTTCTTCTTCAACTGGTCTCTCTCTTTTCTCTCTTTAGGTCTTTTTTTCCTTCTTTGTGTCACGAGAATAATAATACACATAAACTTTATAAAAAACAGGTAGTAAGAGTGATAGTTTTCAATCACAAAAACAAAATAAAACGGTTTTACAGAAAAAAAGGCATTATTTGGATATTAATGAAAAGTTGAGAGTATTTGAAACCATCTTTTCAGAAAAGAAATATTTCAATATCACTATTTACTCTTTTTTTTTTTTTGGTAAGGTCACTATTTACTTTTCTTACGCAAATATCATTATTATTCGAAAGAAAAAAAAAGAAATAAAGGAAAAATCTGTTCCGACAATTTCTGATACGCGTGATGTTGATCGGGCCAAGATTAGGTCAAAAGCCCGTGAGCCCAAAAACCTAGAAAACCCGGTTCAAATTGCAAACCCTCGATTTCATTTTCTTCAATTCGATTTCGATTTTGTTGAGGAGGACGAAAGAGAAAGAGTGTTTTCAGTCACTGCCCAAGGAGCTCAGAAAATTCCTCCCTTGTCGTCTCCCTATCTACTGCTGCTTCTTCTTCTTCGTCTTTTACCAAGGTTCGTTTTCGGTTTTACAACGCCGTTTGATTTCGTAATATAGAATATTTTTGTTTCTAAATGAATCCGGAATTTGCGACTATGTGTTAGAGGTTTGTAAATCGTATTCTTCTGTTTAGAAATCTTGAATTGAATTCGTAATAGGGAGAATTTTAATCTCAATTTCATTGTCTGTTAGTCACCTTCGTGGGATTTTTGTAGGAATTTATTAGGCTTTTTTGCTTAATTAATTACTGTTAATGAATTTCACGAAATTGGTTTTTAATTTGGGCGGAAGGTTCTTCTGGGTTTGGATTAAAGAAGACGAGATTAGGTGTAATCTTTTTACTGGCTTTCCTTCATAAAGAAAAAGGTTTCTGCTTTCATTTTTTTTGTTTGCTTTGATTTTCTTCTGTGTTGTGCTCGTTTGTGTCTGGTGAATGTTAGTTGGCAATCAAGTTTATTGATCTATTACAATCCCTAAGAAAACTAAATATCCTTAACAGATCTTTTTAACTCTTCCAAAGTCCTATGGCTTCCACGCAATCAATGATCAAAAGACCTTTAAACTGTTCTCCTCTCCATTTTATTTGTACTATGCCTATCACGTACTTTTCTGTTTTGGGGTTTGTTTAATTTATGAGCTTCAGTGAAACCTGTGGTTTTTTCATTTGTTTTCTGCAATTCCTAGTTGATAAATATTTCTTGTATGCGTGAATTTTTATAGGTATGCTGTTTAAATGGAATCAACAATGGAGAATTTAACGGAAATGGAACCAACAATGGAGAATCTAACAGAAATGGAGAGTGAGAGAGTTGAACAGGGCACCGATAAGGAAATTGAAAGTGGAGAGCAAATGCAGGATGATGTAAAGGAAACGGAGAATGGGAATCCAGGAGAGACTGTAGGAGAGGAAGCTCCTGTCAAGGAACATAATGATTCTCCATGTCCCATGGTCATTGAAGAAGGTACTTCTCTTGCTTCAAGCGAGGTAGCTTCTACCCTTGAGAGGGGGACCAATGATAATGATCAGCCGAAGATTGATGATGAGAAAACCCGTGATGAGACGAATTCCCAATTAGAAACAAGCCTGCATCCAAGTCCTTCTCCTTCTATAGCTTTAGAGACTGATGAAGGTTTAATCAACCCTACTGTGGAAGACACTTTAGAACAGAACATAGGGTCTAGTGAAGTATCTTCAGATATCTTGAAAGATGATGGAGATGCTGTCAAGGTTGACGAAGATACTTCAGTAGTCTATGAAGAAACGGCCAAATTACCTGACTTCAAACTCTCGGAAGAGGACACAGGATCACTGCATCATCATGCTGATATTGTGATGGAGCAGGAAAAAGCTGCAGAAGAACATGACATGATAGCCTCAGCAGACCATGACGAATTTCCAGTCAATCCTGATGCCAAACACTCAGAAGAAAAAGGATCACCGCATCATCATGCTAATACTGTGATTGAGCAGGACAAAGCTGCAGAAGAACATGAGATCATATCCTCAGGAGACCATAAGGAATCTCCAGCCAATCCTGATACCAAAGTTGTTGAGGAGAACAATGGCAGTATGGATGAGGGTGAGGCTAACAAGATGAATCTGGCTGGCGATGGAAGCGGACCAGTCGATCATGATGACGGAACAGCAACGGAGCGTGACAAAGGGCTAGAAGTGCCTGGTTCTGAGACCATATCAAAACTGGAGGATAAGCCATCTGAGCCTCTCTCAGAAACCTTAATGGACGTGGAAAAAGAACCAGACATGGCTGCCACTGAAAACTTGACAAACAATGACAAAAACTCCGATGTGTTGGCAGTTGGAGTTTCAGGAGACAGTGACAAAGGCTTATCTGTCGTACCCGCTACCCAAACTTCCTCTGATCATGATGAAGGAATGACTACACTTGAGGCTGAACCTACGGAAGACGTGAAACTTGATATTCCAGATTCTAAATTGGTTGCTGATGCTACTGTTGACTCTACTAAGAACAAGGATGTCAATGTTGAGGCTAATACTGAAAAACAAGATAATTCCAGAGCACTTGTAATAACTGATGTAGATAATGAGAGTGCACCACTGAGACGTGAACCTGGTCCTCCTTGTGTTGCATCTTCCAGTATAAAGTCTGAAGCGCGAGGTAGTGGAGATATGAACAATGGAGTCCATAAAATAGTTCGGGCACCACCTGGCTTTAATGGGACCATGCGCGCAAAGCCCTCTTTCCTCTTGGATGATACGTCTGATGGTAATGAATCTGGAACGGAAGAGGATCAATCTGCTTTTATGAAAGAATTGGATAGTTTTTTTAGAGAGAGAAACATGGATTTCAAACCTCCAAAATTTTATGGGGAGGGACTGAACTGCCTTAAGTAAGCTTGCTTCCCATCATTATTTAGTCATTTTAGTGTGTTATATGTAAAAATTTCAGCAGAAGCTAATCTGCAATCAATTTTTTTGGCGCAAGGTTGTGGAGAGCTGTAACAAGATTGGGTGGATATGACAAGGTAACACCTGATTCATATCGTAGCATCTTTTTTGACGAGCAAATGTGGCTTTTGCTTTTCATCTTTTCTTCCCTCCCGGCTTGCATGCGTACTGTTGTTCATGATCTAATAGTGGTGCTTGTGGTGATTATCTATGATTAATATATGCTTTTATACTGGATAGGTTACTGGAAGCAAATTATGGCGGCAAGTGGGAGAGTCTTTCAGGCCCCCAAAGTAAGAAGAATGCTTCTCTTATTAGTGGTTTGTCTTAAAATTTTTGGGAAATCATGTGTATATTTTCAAGACTTACCCTCTAATTGGGCAATTGTTTGTTTAGGACATGTACAACAGTATCATGGACTTTCCGAGGTTTCTACGAAAAGGTGAGATTATATTCACCACCTTTTCCAATCTCTGCTTTTGGTTTCTTTCATGTGACTTTTGTATACACTGGCATGGGACTCTATGCATCAATCCTTTTTACAAATAATTTAAATGATTGAATAGAGAACAACTGTGAATCATCTTGCGATATGTTTTTCTTTAGATACAGTAACATTATAGTTTCTTCATTTTTCAGGCTCTTCTTGAATATGAGCGGCATAAAGTCAGTGGAGGTGAACTTCAGATACCCCTTCCATCGGAACTAGAACCAATGAATATTGATAATCAGGTAGGATTGAGAAAATCATATTTTTTTCCGATCATCTTATGATTATTGTTTGTGTTTTAACCTAACCCGCTGTCTTGTTTTTGCACTAGGCGTCTGGATCAGGTAGAGCGAGGAGAGATGCAGCAGCACGTGCTATGCAAGGTTGGCATTCACAGCGTCTTAATGGTAACGGTGAAGTTAGTGACCCTGCAATCAAGGTCCGGTGGAATCTTCTTACCAAACATATGTTCCATTTTACATTCATTCTCTATCTTTGTTGTCATAGTCTGAATGTACATGTGTTTTGTAATTGACAGGATAAGAACTTAGTTGTTCATCAAAAGCGCGAAAAACAGATCGGAACCACCCCTGGTATGAGTTCTGTTTGATGAAGAAGTGTTGGTTCTCATTTGTAGTACTGAAACTTTGACTTGGGTTATTATTTACATCTTGCAATGTCATCAGGTTTGCTCAAACGCAAGAGGCCTGCTGAACATGGTGCAAGAAATGCCATCCAAGTGTCTAAACCTATGTACGGTTTCTAGCTGGTTCTCTGGTTGTCGATGGTGATAATTCACATTAGAATTCTGATTCCAATTGTTGTGTTTCTTAGGTTGGATGTGACAGTTGTTGATGTTGGACCACCAGCTGACTGGGTGAAGATTAACGTACAGAAGACGGTAAAGATCAATCGCTACTTTAGTAAATCACTGGCTGGTCTTACATGTATTAATAATCTCTTCTGATATATCCACAGCAAGATTGCTTTGAGGTGTATGCATTAGTCCCAGGACTACTCCGCGAAGAGGTTAGCTCTAACATCTGAAACACTGATTTGTTTAAATATGGATTTTTAAGATTGAGCTTAGCACTCAGCTTTGTCTTGGCAACATTTACACAGGTCCGAGTCCAATCAGATCCAGCTGGGCGGTTGGTCATAAGTGGCGAACCCGAGAACCCTATGAATCCATGGGGAGCTACTCCTTTCAAAAAGGTAATGCTCGTTACTCGATTTTTCCGCTTATACAAAGAATGTTGAATGACATTTTAAAACCTCCATCGGAACTGCAGGTGGTAAGTTTACCAACGAGAATCGATCCGCATCACACATCGGCTGTGGTAACCTTAAACGGGCAGTTATTCGTCCGTGTGCCTCTGGAGCAATTGGATTAGAAACATTTACACTTTAACAAAGCCTTTGAAGATCTGAAAGAGAGAAGATTGTTAGAAGTAGTTGTTGAGAGTCTTGTTTGTATATTATGAGAGCATAACACAACCTGAGAAGAGCCATTTTAGGAATCCTTAATTAGGCCATCTAGTTTATGGTCTCTCCTCTCTTTGATTAGATTCTTCCAAGTATCATCACTATTGATTTGTTGTAGCACAAACATCTTTAAACCTCTCTATTAAGAACACACAAATCTACAATCTTTATTTGATTACTTAATCGTTTGTCAGTGATTTCTCTGGCAGCGAATTTTTAATATTATTTCACATGTTAGTCTCAAGATTGCATCTCAATTTGTATTTATCTTAGTTCGACAAAAAAAAAAAAAAAAAAAAAAAAAAAAAAAAAAAAAAAAAAAAATCAAAGTAAGATAAGTTAATTTTTAATTGTTTTAGGTGTTAGGGGAAATAGAACGTTTTTTCAATAGTTTATCTTTGAATGTTCATTATTTACTGTATAGGTCCTTTAGGATTTAGGGTTTAAAATTTTTTAAATTGATTTTATAAAATCTAGAATATTTTTGTAGTTTTGCTATAAATTTTAGACTATATAATTAATTAATTCTTTGAGTGTTGCAAGAATCATTTTGGCTTGTAAGGAAACGTATCCACTGTTTAATTTGAAGTGATTCTATTCTTGTTATTGTTTTTCATTCCAAATCCCTGCATATAATAATTTTGCAATATGGGCTTTTAATTAATAAAATAGTACTATTAACTTTTCAAAGTAAAAAAAGTAGATTCAAATAAAGTGGTCTATATTTGAAAATTGTTTAACATGTGTGTGTTGGATCTCAATGAGCCAGTCAAGAAGATTTATAAGGTCTTTATTAAGCAGAGCTGGAGGTTTCTTACTTGGATCTGCTCTCTCCGCATCTACCTTAAATCCGCCGTCTCTAGCCACCGCGTTTTCTTCTTCCTCCGCCGCCGTCGACATGGAAACAACTCACAAAACCAAGGTTTGCATCGTCGGAAGTGGTCCAGCAGCACACACGGCGGCGATCTATGCAGCTAGGGCGGAGCTTAAGCCTCTTCTCTTCGAAGGATGGATGGCTAACGATATAGCTCCCGGCGGTCAATTAACTACAACCACCGACGTCGAGAACTTCCCTGGATTCCCTGAAGGTATTCTCGGTGCTGAGATCGTTGAGAAATTTAGAAAACAATCGGAGAGATTCGGTACTGAGATCTTCACTGAAACGGTTAACAAAGTTGATTTCTCGTCGAAACCGTTTAAGCTATTCACTGATTCGAGAACTGTTCTCGCTGATTCTGTAATCGTCTCGACTGGAGCTGTAGCGAAACGTCTTAGCTTCACTGGATCTGGTGAAGGTAATGGTGGTTTTTGGAATCGTGGTATCTCCGCTTGTGCTGTATGTGATGGAGCTGCTCCGATTTTTAGGAATAAGCCTCTTGTGGTTATTGGCGGTGGTGATTCGGCTATGGAGGAAGCTAATTTCCTCACTAAGTATGGATCTAAGGTTTATATTATCCATAGAAGGGATACGTTTAGGGCGTCTAAGATTATGCAGCAGAGAGCTTTGTCTAACCCTAAGATTGAAGTGATTTGGAACTCTGCGGTGGTGGAGGCGTATGGAGAACGTGTTCTTGGAGGATTGAAGGTGAAGAACGTTGTTACTGGAGAGGTTTCAGATCTGAAGGTTTCTGGATTGTTCTTTGCAATCGGTCATGAGCCAGCTACGAAGTTTTTAGATGGGCAGCTTGAGCTTGATGAAGATGGTTATGTTGTGACCAAGCCTGGTACTACAAAGACGAGCGTGGTCGGTGTATTCGCTGCTGGAGATGTCCAGGACAAGAAGTATAGACAGGCCATCACGGCTGCTGGAACTGGTTTGTTCTCTACTTAGTCTTTTTACGTTTTCCTGCACGATGAGTTAGCTCTTTGAAATCATGGCTGAGATCTATCATAGAGTATGTACTTGTTGCCTAAGAGCATAATGTTTAAAAGAGTAGGTAGGTATATTGTTTAGTGGAAATTTGTTTATCAGTTTAGCATAATTGTTTGATTGATCTGTTCAAAGGGAGGCGGGTTTTTGAAAGTTGTTAGCTTTTTATGATGAATCCCTTTCATGCTCGTGAAAGTTTCTTGTTTTGTATATAGTTTGATTAAGTTTACAAAGTAGTTGTGGCATGCTTTTGGTTGGATATGTGTTTGCTGTAGAGTGGTCTTGTAGTGTGCCTTTGTTTGCCGTTAAAGGCTATCTACGTTCTCATTCTCATACTTTTTAGAAGACTAGTAGTGGTCATCTGTCATTACTAAGTAGGTGTCTTGATAGCCTGCAAGGAAGATTAAACTGTTTCAAGTATTGTTATAAGATTTGTTATTGAAATGTTTGACATATTGTTGAAGTATGCTGATGAGTTGTGAGTTGTGACTAAGATGAAATCAGATTGTTCTCGTGAGTGCGTGTTTACGTCAAACCCATTTTGCAAATCTTTCTAGAGAGTGGTTTACCTTCAGATGTATAATTCCGTTTTTGTTTCATTAATCAAAAATTCAACTCTCATGAACAACTTTATGGATGGTGCAGGGTGCATGGCGGCATTGGATGCAGAGCATTACTTACAAGAGATTGGATCTCAGGAGGGTAAGAAAGATTAGAGAAGGTGTAGGAGAAGGATCCAATTATATAAGCTGCTCTCTCTCTCTTTCTCTCCCTTGATTTGCTTTGTCATTTTTCAAACGAATAAAGATTCAGATTGATCTCATAAAGACAATCTGAGTGGAGTTTTATTATTTGTGTTTGCAGTTGGATTTTGTGCCAAGTTGTAAACTCTTTAGTTGTCACAGCTTCGACCAATTCCTCTTTAAGATTTGTTCCTCAGGTGAGAGGACATTTGTTTTTAGTTTGATTCTGTAACCTCAGTTTAAATTGGAATCAATGGATTGGAGTTTATACAGCTCGAGAAAAGTATGAAATATTGGTTTTTCTAGACAACTATCAATCGATTATCCGTCTATAAACTGTTTCAAATTTTTCCGAATAAACTTTATTAGCTGTTTCTCTCGTTTTTTGCAATATGTAGTCGAATGTCTTAATATGTAATTAACTTTGTTAATGTAACTTCCACTGATTAAATGGGATGAGTTACAAAACTGTACTACAATTGTTTTTAGTCAACACACAAGTACTACACCATATGAATGGCCAAATACACAATTTATTCTTTGATCTATGTAATTTACAAAATAAGTGTATACGTGTACTTGTGGTTTTAATCGATCTCACAATAAATATAGTCAAATGAAAACCAATTCTTTATCTAAATACTAGAAGTATAATTTACGTTGTACAACATAGTAAGAAGCACTAACATAAGTTTTAAACTCTACGTTAGTTTTGTCCCAAAAAAAAATCTACGTTAGTATCTTCTTTGTTTCTTAGCTCTCCCTTCACTCATGATCACAAGAATCAAGTCTAAAAGATCTTTGTTATGGCTTCTCGTGTTCCACGGTGGAGCTACCGCCACCGGAGCTCCCTCTGGCGGGAAACAGCTTTCTCAGACGCCCACTTGGGCCGTTGCCGTAGTTTGCACCTTTCTCATCCTCATTTCCCATCTCCTCGAAAAGGGTCTTCAAAGACTCGCTAACGTCTGCTTTCTCCTTCTTCTTCTTAATACAAATGTTCTTGATCAAACACTCAATGTCTGAAACATCTTTAATTGTTTCTTCTCAGTGGCTATGGAAGAAGCATAAAAACTCTCTCTTAGAAGCCTTAGAGAAAATCAAAGCCGGTAAATAAACATCTAGCCTTGATTGTCTTAAAGCTTTTTAAATTGGTTTTTGAAATGGTGATTGATTCACCAGAGCTGATGATCCTTGGATTCATTTCCTTATTACTGAGCTTTGGAGAAACATACATTCTCAAGATCTGCGTTCCTCGAAAGGCTGCTCTCTCCATGTTACCTTGTTCATCTGAAGACACAGATGTTTTCCAAAAACTTGCTCCATCTCTTAGCAGGCATCTTTTGGCTGCTGGTGATATATCTGTGAACTGCAAACAAGGATCTGAGCCACTCATAACATTGAAAGGCTTGCACCAACTTCACATCTTATTGTTCTTCTTGGCCATCTTTCATATCCTCTATAGTCTAATCACCATGTTGCTTAGCAGGCTCAAGGTATGATAAATTCTAGTTTTGATCAAAACTGTGCTTGATAGAGTAAATCAATGCTTCATTTTGATGCAGATACGTGGATGGAAAAAGTGGGAACAAGAGACATTGTCTCATGATTACGAGTTTTCTCTTGGTACTTTGTGCATCAGATTCTGTTTGAAGCCTGAAGTTTTATATTTTTAAAGACTAACTTTTTTCGTTTCTTTTGTGGTGCAGATCATTCAAGACTTAGGCTCACTCATGAGACTTCTTTTGTGAGAGAACATACAAGTTTCTGGACAACAATTCCTTTCTTCTTTTACGTCGTAAAGAAACCATTTCTCTCCTTCTTCATCACTTCCAAATGCATCAAAACGTTCTTGATTTGATTATTCTGAGTTCTTTGGTTACAGGGATGCTTCTTAAGGCAGTTCTATGTATCCGTGGGACGAACCGACTACTTGACTCTGCGCCACGGATTCATCTCTGTAAGTTTTAATATCTTCCATCTTTCCATTTCCTACTCTCACACTCTTGATGTGTAATTCTCGTGATGTTCTGATTCAGGCCCATTTAGCCCCAGGAAGAAAGTTCAACTTCCAGAGATATATCAAAAGATCTCTTGAGGATGATTTCAAGTTGGTAGTTGGAATAAGGTTACAACTTACAACACAATCAATCATCAAAATGCAAATGAAACTCTGCTTCCTAATCCGGTCTTATATAACGGATTTTAACATTATTTTTTTGCTCTGCAGTCCAGTTCTTTGGGCATCATTTGTAATCTTCTTGCTGTTAAATGTTAACGGTGAGCTATATATCTATCTTTATTTTCAAATTCAGTTCATATACTAAAATCTTTCTATTCAACTTCCAGGCTGGAGAACATTGTTTTGGGCATCGATACCTCCTGTGCTCGTAAGACAATCTCTCTTTCTCTGTACTATAAACATCTTCTTGGAAGCTTTTTCATGAACAAGTCTTGTTCCAGATAATCCTAGCCGTTGGAACAAAGCTTCAAGCGATTATGGCAACAATGGCGCTAGAAATCGTAGAGACAAATGCAGTAGTTCAAGGGATGCCTCTAGTGCAAGGTTCAGATCGATACTTTTGGTTTGATTGTCCTCAACTGCTTCTTCATCTTATCCACTTTGCCTTGTTTCAGGTAATAATAGCACTTTGAAACATCTTCTTCTTGATTTCATCTTAAACTAAACATGTTTTTGCATCTTCTTCTAATAGTGAATTTCTCTCTAACCGGTATTTATTTCCTCTGTGTTATGCAGAATGCTTTCCAGATAACACACTTCTTCTGGATATGGGTAAAAACAATGAAGCATCTCGATCTTCTTAGTTTATTTCAGTATTTTGGAATTATATTACTGAGTAATCTTCGGGGCTTGCAGTATTCTTTTGGATTAAAATCATGCTTCCATAAGGATTTCAATCTTGTAGTCATCAAACTTTTTCTATGGTAAAAAGCTCATTCAGAACATTAATTAATGTTTCTAATTAGTATGGAGGAAAAAGTATTAATAAGTGTGAAGATGTATGTGCAGCCTAGGAGCTTTGATCTTATGCAGCTACATCACTCTCCCGTTGTACGCCCTCGTTAGTCAGGTAACTTGTAAACAACAGTTTTTCGAATCGATAGCCAAATGATCTCTAAATAGAGAAAATGATGAAATGATGTATGGAGCAGATGGGTTCACACATGAAGAAAGCAGTGTTTGATGAGCACATGGCAAAGGCATTGAAGAAGTGGCACAAAGACATCAAAATGAAGAAAGGCAAAGCGAGGAAGCTCCCGAGCAAGACACTTGGTGGTTCAGAGAGTTTCAGCCTCTCCTCCTCTTCATCCGCAACCAGTACTCTTCACCGTTCCAAGACCACCGGTCACTCTTCTAACATCAAATACTACAAACAAGAAGATGAAGAAGACGAAATGTCTGATCTTGAAGCTGGAGCAGAGGATGCTATTGACAGGATTCAACAACAGCAGAGGCAATTCCACCACTCTTGAGCTGCTTTTCTTCTGTTATTACTTTAAAGTTTATATGAAACGATGCCGTTCACTAACTGGTACTTTGGTCAGAAAACAATGGCCGCACAAGTGTTTTTATGTGTTACTTACTATGTTTAAGACAATAGAGTTATTTAATAACTTGACCTACAAGTTATTTTAATATATAAGAATAGAACGTCTATTTATTTACCAATAAAATAAACGGTATATATCAATGTTAACCTTTCTTAGTACAATATTTTTTTTTAAACATAATTTCCAAAATCTCTCGTAGAACTTGACATCCACAGTCCACAGACAAATATGGAAAGCAAATCCATTAGCCATTAAAGTAAGTTTTCAAATTGTAAATTACATTATAAGATAATAGTTATTGAAATAATTTTTTTTTTTTTTTAAAAGAAAAGGTTCATAACATCATATATATAGATCATATGAAAATTGTACAAAAAGTACTCTTAAAATAACTAAAACAGTAGTATTTAACAAATTATTGTACATTATTCAAATTTTTAAATAAACTAATATGCTTTGGTAAAATTTAAAACTTTTATGAGTTAGATTAATATATTTTAACTAAATATTTTATTCAAAAATGAGACCAATAATTTTCAAGATACGTATAACTTGACATTTCCAAAAGACTAATATGTCTTGCTAAATAAACTAATAATGCTCGCACTGCTGTATTTCTTCATGAGTCTCTTCAACTTTGTCTTTCTTCATCATAATTTGGATCAACATGATGTAGAATCTTATCGATGTTATTCATAGATGCATCAGATTTATCTTGTTTTTGTATGTTTTCGGAAAAGTTTAAGTGTACATATTCATCTTGTTTTTTGTATGTTCTCGCAAGAGTTGAAATGTATTAAAGGGTGATGACTAAATCTTAACTAAAAATATTTTAAAAGAAAAAAAAAACAAATTAGAAACATACACAAATTGCTCAGATCCCAAATCGGCCTGAGAAATAAATTCAGAGATGTTCAGTTCTATATTTGTAAATACCACACAAGACCATAAAAACTGATCAAATGCACTGAAGAGAAGCAAATTTCACCTCATATGCGACGTAAACTTTTACCTTGTTTTCAGGTCCAACTTGTTGTCCAACCTCAGAACCAACAAAGATAATAACCTGAAACCATTCTCTAACCAACACAACTTTTTGTATGCTCTTCTTTCTTTGACGGTTTAATGGCTCTATCAATTGTTGATATAAGCTGAAAACAAGAAAATATTATGTTAAAATTGTTAGTCGCAGAAGAGAGGAGAAATCAAAATCGGTGGATGCTTAAGGCCCGTTCGTTTCCTTATCTGGATAAAATTTCTAAACGCAGC
>OVAQ01001492.1:0-17501 GCA_900406345.1 Erysimum cheiri
AGACGTAAATAAGAATGTTACATGCGTTGTTATTCGACACCTTTTATGGTAAGAATTATGACGTTGCTATAAAACTAATTTGACCCCAAAATCTTGTCATTGACCTAAATCACTCTTTAACTTTTAAGTAACATCTTTGTAGGTAAAAGACAAAAATTATAAACACAAATACCAAATCTTTAAAATAACTTTGGAGATTTTTATAATAAAATATTGCCAATAACTATGATTTTTACGATATCAACAAAAATTTTAAGTAGTTTTTTTGGAAGCATCATGCGCAAGTGAATCATCAAAAGTTTTCGGTTGGTATTTGGAAACGGAAAGTAGGACTTCGACGAAATTTTTGTGCAATCTAGATAAAATGAAGCGAGCATTAGAATAAATATTTTGTAGTGTCGAAAAGTTTGGTACAAATTAATGGTGAACCATCGGAGAAACATGGAAGAAGGTAGCCAGAGCCATCCACCTTAAAATATCCCAGAGAAAATGATTAAACCCAAAGCTGACATTATATGGTGGCTCTCCATTCCAGATACATGTATCAATTATCATGCACATTTACGAATTATATGTATTAATATACTACCGTTTTATATACATGGCAGAGAGTGTAGCTTTGTATGTGCTAATTAGATTGTTGACCTTAAGTTGACAAAATATGTCGAAATTTGATTATTGTGCCGTAAATCGAGGGATACAGTGTCATTCATACAATATATAATCCCAAAACATTAATTACGGAAATATTTTAAAAAGATGTGAGTTTTAAAAATAATAAAATATGACATTCTCAAAAGAGCTCTAGAGAGCAAAAACAAACGAAAAGGAAAATAGAGATATGAAAACATCATTGAAAAATAAAAATATTTTACTTGGCAAGTGATATCATACTATTTAAAGGTGAATTCAAAGCTCCAAAGTCGATATGTATAAACTGATTGTGATTTCGATGTTTTAGGTGCCATTGTGAGTGGAAACGCTAAATCATGTATGTATGAATGTTTTCCAACAATTTAACAATGACTCTTTCGTGATCCTTTCAACACTAGTATTTTTTGGTATCATCTGCTTGATTCGAATTTATTATGGAGGCAATTGAGTGCTACGAATTCCGATTTAGAGGAATAAAGTTTCTTTTGGGTTATATGGTTTATTTTAAAAAATCGAATTGTTAAAGTGTTTTAAGTTAACGATCGGAATCCACAAAAGTTTTTGGAAACAAACCGAAACAAAATTATAATATTATCGTCCGCAAACATGGGTTTGATCCGTTTGGCCCAAGGGCCGTCTCTGCTTGGGGATATTCATATGCTGCACAAGGACATCTAAAAACAACTTTTAGAATTGAATTGTTTTAGACCAACAAAAAGACAAGTGGCTTCTTATTTGTTTACTTTTTTGATGCATGTTTCCAACTAATTTTCGCATCAATGTATACAGTATATTACAAGATCTTGACGAACCATACACAGAATATCTTACAGTATGCGAAAACTTACAATTAATAACTAAAAGAAACTGTTAACTGTTTATCAAAAAAAAAAAAAAAAAAAAAAAACAAAAAAAACCAAAAAAAAAGGGNAAGAAACCGACAAATTACAAATACACACACACTCCAAGATTTTAAAAACGTAAAATGTCGAAGTCAATAACGTTACGTAGGTGCAAAACATCTATTACAAATGGACCGGGCCGTATCTTTTCTAAATAGGCTTGTTATGTTGGTAATTCTTCATGACACATTGTTACCAAAAAAAAAAAAAAAAAAAAATTTTTTTAANTAGCGGAATGATGTCATACTGTTTTTCCTTTTGTAACGAAAAATAGTGGTCAAACATTCAGTTTGTATAGTCTGTTTAAATATTTGAGAAACATTTTGAGTTCGATGATAACAAACAAAATGATACTAGATGCTAAAAGATTTCCTTAATGAAAAAAACAAGTACACATTACGAAGGCGTCTACTCTTATATGTCAACACCATTGAAAATTACAAATACAACAAGATTACCAGGCGAAATCCTAAAAAAGAGAATTAATAAAACAAAGAAAAAAAAAACTAAATTAAGAGTTATAGAGATCTCTGAGCTAGTATCTTCTTCGTTACTTTCATACAAATATGAAAAATCTATCTAGCATATATGTATAGTATAGACATACGTGTAAATATATGTAAAACCTGTAATAACGAGTCTTTGCTACTAGTTCTGAGTAGGATTTGCGCCACTACGTGGAATCTTTCGGAGACTAGGGTCTGTTTGATCGAACGGATTCATTTTGGGGCGATTCCGAAATACACGAGAAGATGTCCCGGTTAGTGTTGCAGATTCGGGAACGGGTCGACCGGATAAAGCTGAAATAACAAGAGTTAATAGCACAATAGCAATAAGTTTCCAAGCTTCTTTCATGGCGGCTCCGAGCTAGCGAGCGTGTTTCGATGTTGTGAAGATAAGTCTTTAGGGTTTAATTATGGTATCGATTTCAAGAGATATATTTATATAAGCATATACTTGTGATCATTAATATTTTATTATGATCTTACGAATTGTGTAAGTGGGATCATGTGCTCTTCTTTTTGACTACTCTCGTCGCCAATGATTCGTTCTTGGGCGATGAGCTCACGTGATATATGAATTTTTTAATGCTATGACATAGTACATACGTACTAATGTATATACATAACAACAATACGTATTTACCAGTGCAGGTCCAACCGTCTAACGCTAGAATTAAAATTAATATTGTTTTCTTAATGTGAAAGGAAAAACCATTTATTTCTCTTAAAACAGTTTAATTAAAAATCCCAAAACCTGTTTGTTTGTTTGTGCTTTGGACCGGAACTGATACTTTGGTATGTGTAATTTTATTGGGAGAAACTAAAAAGAATGGAGTGAAATTCACAAGTTTAAAATGGTGTTCAACGACATCACGTCTTAAAATCAGTCAAAGCTGAGAGAACCTTGAGGAAACAAGAGATTTTTTTTTTTTTTAAAGTAATTTATATCTTTACCGTGAGTCGATATCGGGCCTAATAAGAGCCTAAATAAGTGATTGAGCCTATTAAGCCCAATGGGCTCTTATTAAGTAGCTAAATATCGACGTGGCATATTAGGTCAGCAAACGAAGAAGAACCTTAGCCTATAAAATGGATTCACTTAGGGATTAGGAGAATCTTATTCGCCATGAAAAAGCTGAAGCAGCTCGCGTCCAAGGAGGATCATCATCTAACAATTTCTCGATGCAATTCAAGTTCTTCACTCTCGGATTCGATCCCACAGGATGTCCTTATGGATATCATCTCGAGATTGCCTGCGAAATCTATAGCCAATTGTCGTCGTGTATCGAAATTGTGGGCATCGATTCTTCGCCGTCACGAGTTCGATGAGTTGTTCTTGACCAACAAGTCTCCGAATCAGCCTCGGATTCTGTTCGCCTTCATAATTGACGGTGGATTACCTTTCTTCACTTCACCTCAGGGTCACGAGAATTCATCAATTCAAGCCACTCATCACAATACTTATTTACCAATTGATCGTTTCTCTCAGATTTCTCCACCTGTTCGTGGATTGGTCTGTCTTGAAGATAAGAGAAGGATGCTTGTGGTTTGTAATCCAATCACTTGTGAATCTCTAACTTTACCTAAATTGAATTCAAAGATGATGTGGTCGAGAAGCGTTTTTGGATATGATCCAATTGACAAAAAATTCAAGGTATTTCGCACAACTTGGTCACCACACCATCCATTGAATACTCCTGCAGAGCATTATGTTCTCACATTAGGAAATGGGAACATGAATTGGCGTATGATCGAATGTTGCAAACCTATTCGTCCTGTATTTGATGGTGGGATTTGCATCAATGGTGTTTTGTATTATATTGCTAAGCTTAATTGCTATCCAGAGGAGCTTGTGATAGTTTGTTTCGATGTTAGGTTTGAGAAGTTGAGCTTAATCTACAAACCTAAGGACATGAGACAAATTGTGTATGAGTCAAGACTGATTAACCACAAGGGTCAATTGGGTTTATTTCAGTGTTCAAATTGTAGGATAATTACTCGAAACACTAAAAGTTTTGATTTGTGGATTCTCGAGGATGCCGAGAAACATGAATGGACGAAGCATATCTACGTATTGCCTTCTCTGTGGAAGAATTTTGTTGCAGACACCAAGTTGCGCATTGTCGGAATGACAGGTACTTGTGAAATCGTGTTCTCCCCATATTACCTATCAGACCGTTATTATATTTTCTACTACAATCTTGAGATGAACACTGTTAGAAGAGTTCTAATCCGAGGATTTGAAGCGTTTGAGAAAAACGCAATAGCTCACTTATTCTTAGATTATGTAGAAGATGTGAAGTTTGTATAACTGTATAAGTGTATAAGATTATTCTTGCTTTGGCTTGAGACTTTGAAGCACCGTTGCAGGATACAGTTTGTAAGGATAATTATAAAATATGTTGGTTATAATTGTTTATTTGTTTTGAATTCAATTTTGATATGTGTAAACTTAAACATAAATATTTGCATAACAATACAAATCATATGTAAGCTAAGGTCTTGTTCCTTCATAGTGGATGAGATAGGATCAAGCATTTCAGCTAAGTTCTGGCACGGCAACTGGACAAACCTGGGACCTCTCTCATTCATCTAGCTGGTTTTCATGCTCCTGACATGTCAGGCCTACCTTTAAACGCAGTAGTTGGTGACGCATTGAGAGATAGAAACAGTCTCCCATCTCCTGAATCAATTATGGACAGTGAAGAGGATGATTCTTATCTCTGAAAAGCCTATAATCAGGCAGCCTCACACCTATAGCCTGGAACTCGTTGCACCCTCAAAATCGATCAGTTGATTGGCATAGTTAAGTATGGTTTAAAAACAGAATACCGTAGCATGCCTTCATTGTTTGGGTGGTAGCGTGGAACCAGCTTCATACTAGAGATAGGCCACTTGTATCCTACGTTACAACCACAAAGAGACTCGATGACATCTGTTTTTTCTGACTACGAATACAGCTATGAAGTGTGGTCCTTCTTACTTGGAGAGCAAACCTTCGTCCTTAAACAGCCTTCAGCTTCATGGATACTCTCTCTTGGCTGAAGTCTCCCTCTAGAAACAAAAACTACTCTACCAAGCTTCAATATACACGTTATGGAAGGATCGGAATCTCAAGATTTGCTCATCCGCTTCTCGACCTCCATTAGTAATCATCGCAAAGATCCAACAAACTGTTTGCTGCCGGCTTGAGCCACTGTCTCGGGCACAACGCAATACTCCAACCACGGTCTCTTATCTCACTTCTTGGTTCGCAATGTATTTAGAGGGAGGCGCTTATGACCGTGTTCCCCTTTTATCCTTCTCTAACCTTCATTGCACTTTCATGTAATATGCTACGCTCATGTACTTGCAGGAAATCTAATGAATCTTCCCTCACATAACATAGCTCGGTGCTGCTGTTCCTCCGGCTTCCTTATTTTTTATATTCTATTGTTTTTTCCTTCTTCACTGTGAGGCAATGTCATAGTACCTACTGGTACTGTCTCTGAGCAGTGGTGTTGTTTTCATATTTTGAAATTGATTAATACAATTCCCAGTATTAAAAAAAAAAAAAAAAAAAAAAATTAAAAATAGAAATCATTAGTTGAATACTATGAAATTCAAAATAGAAAAGCGAAAGTCTTCCAAAATCCTTAATCCAATACATGTATTTTGAGATTCCTAACTCTACTTTTAAAACAGAGCTAGTTTAGATATACATACATGTAAATTAGAAGTTACTATATGCCAAGACTCAATAATCAGAGCCAAGGAAATCGGAAAAAAAATCGGTGATTAAGTATTGGGCCTAATATTAGAGCCCATTTATGATGGTTGCACTAAAGTCAGTTGAAACATGAAAAGAAAGCAGCCGAAGTCGATTTCGTTGGTGCAAGAGAGATTCTAGGGTTTGAAACTTTGAAGCATCAGCCATGAAAAATCTGGAGCAGCAGTTCTCAGAGGATCTGTCGATCACACCGTCATTGAACTCAGTAAGAGAACACTCAGTATCAATCCCAGTTGATCTTCTTATTGATATACTTTCGAGAGTCGTCTCGATCGGTAAAGTCTATAGCTAGGTTTCATTGAAAGTTAACGGATGGTCATATTTCTTCTCTTCGCCTCAACCTCAAAATCCAGATGATCCCCGTTGTTCTAAAAGTGAAATCGCTGAAACCAGTGCCCCACTCCGTGGATTGGTCTTTCTTCAGAGGGGAAAAAAAGTGGGGGTGATTTATAATCCCGTCACGGGGGAGTCCATAACCTTACCCAAAGTGAAAGCCTCAGGTATTAGGAGAAGCTATCTTGGCTTTGACCCGATCAGCAAACAGTTCAAAGTGTTGTGTATGACTTATGGAACACCCAATACTCATCGGATTTTGACATTGGAGACTGGAAAATGTTTATGGAGGACGATCCAAGACCCAATACTTCCCCATAATATATGTTTGTTCCAATGAAATATGCATAAATGGTGTTTTGTATTAGCGAGCTGCATTTCAAGGGAGTTCTGATAAGATAGTTTACCTTCGACTTTAGGTTTGAGAAATTCAGCTTTATTAAATTAGATGAAGAAATGAATCCTTGTTCGACGTTAACTTTGTTCAACTACATCAGTATATTCAATTGGGTGGACGGCGAGAAAAATTTGCGCTGTGGGTTCTCGAAGATGCTGGAAAACATAGATGGTCCAAACGTATTTGGGCAATATAGCCTACGCTAACAATTTTGTTGGAATGACTGGTACCGGTGAGATTGTGTTTTCGCAAGGCTATATATATCAAACCCTTTTTGCATTTTCTACTACAATATCGAGAGGAACACTGTTACAAGAATCACTATTCCGGGATTTGAAGCGTTTGAGCGTCATTATACTTTTGTTCACATGGACTATGTAGAGAATCTGAAGGTTATGTAAGTGATGATGAGTTCAAGGCTTTATATTTAGTTTTTTTAGATTTTATCTTTAAAAACAGAGCTAATTTAATCCTATTATGATGTTGCACTTGCAATTTGCAAGGAGTTTTTATTTCTCTGGGCTTTGTCTTTTAAGATTTCAACTCTTGTTTCAAAGCTTTATCTAGTTGCCTCTTTTAATTGATTAGTGTCTATACTGTAACGAGAGTCCTATTCGTTTCTTTACTTTAATTGTTAGGTTATGTTTTCAGTCTTCTTTTTCTTGAGATTTTACTTACCATCTTTGTACAATTTCGTTGATGTAAAACTTTATCAAAAAATTTCCAATCTTCTTGAATGCTTTTACGATTTTTCCATAGTCAATAGTGATATCACCTAACAATCTCCCAATGCAACACACCACAGATCTTCTAACTCTCAACTCACCATCAATATACTCTCTGTGATTGTCGTCCAAGTCTATATAGCTAAGTGTTAATTAGTAGCCTCGTCCCTTTTAGTAGGTTTTAATCATCATATGAATCGATTTCCAATTGATTAATTCCTCTCAGAATAACATAACGGCTTAAATTTTTGGTGCCATATATACACTTCTACAAAACCTTTATTATCTCCGTTGTTTATGTAAAAAAATCTACGCAAAATTTCCATATTGTGTACTTCAATTTACATATTAATAATGTGAATTATTTTAGTAAAACCGTTATACAATAATACTCTGTTGGTGGAAGCTTTTAGAGTTTTAGTCTAGTGGTTTTGACTAAGATATTATTGCAAGGGTTTTCAAGTTTCTTTTTCTCTATCTTGTGCAAGGGTTTTCAAGTCTTGGCCGTATATATAAAAATTAAGTTAAATCGAAGAAGAGCAAAGAGAGCCAAAGTCGTTTTCCTTTTCTCTATAACCAACCCGCCATGAAAAAACCTAAGCAGAACGTCTCGGAGGATCACCAATCCAATACACAATACTCGATCTCAAGAAGAGCATACTCAGAGTCGATCCCAAGCGATCTCCTTATCGATATATTCTTGAAAGCCCCACCAAAGTCTATGGCTAAGTTTCGTTGCGTATCAAAATTATGGTCTTCCATACTTGGTTGTTCATATTTCACTGAGCGGTTCCTGACTAATTCTTGGACTCGTCCACAGCTCTTGTTTACCTTCCAAGATCATGGAAATTTATTCTTCTACACTTCACCTCAGCCTCAAAATCCAGATGATAACTCGTCTCCTATAGTTGCCGATTATCTAACCTATTTCCCCACAAAAGGTTCCTCTCAAGTTTTTCGTCCTGCCAATGGATTGATATGTCGTCAAGATACGCAATGGACAAAATCAGTTACATCAGTTTGTAATCTCAGCATGGGAGAGTTTGTAACCTTACCTGAAGTGGAAATAGATAGAACTGCGTCGAGAAGCTATTTTGGGTATGACCCGATCGAAAAACAATACAAAGTTTTGTGTATAACTTGGAGTCTTTGTGGAAAAAAAAATATACCGCCTAAAGTTCTTACAGTAGTGAATGGTAAACAACTATGGAAGAAGATTGAGTTTTGCAGACTTCATTATCCTTTATCTGATGGGATATGCATCAATGGTGTTTTGTATTATCCGGCTGCGAAAATCCGTGGTTTTGGGGTTTCTATGATAGTTTGTTTTGATGTTAGGTCTGAGAAATTCAGCTTCGTTAACATCGAACATGACATGGTGATACAACGTGATTCAGTTCTGGTTAATTACAACGGTAAATTGGGTGTACTTGAGGCTCAAAATGATCGTGGTGAAGGAATAAATAGAGATACTAGAGCTATATTGATGTGGATTCTAGAGGATGCTAATAAACATAAATGGTCGAAGCGTTTCTACAAATTCCCCAATGGATGGTGGGAGGATGATGACCCTGATCTATGTTTTGTTGGACTGACTAGAACAGGTGAAATCGTGTTGTCCTCATACTTTCTTTTCAACCCTTTTTATGTTTTCTATTACAATCCTGAGAGGAACACTATCCGAAGAGTCGAAATACGAGGATTTGAAGTATCTACGCATTCTGTAGTTCGCGTCTTTATAGATTATGTGGAGAATGTGACATCTATGCAAGTGCTTAGAACTTCATAGTCAAGACTTGTGTTTTTTAGCTCTATGTCTTCACATACAATTCTTGATAGGTTTCATTATATAAAACTTTACTTTTAATAAAGTGTTAGTTTGTCAATTCTGCAACTATGTACAAGATGGAACTACGGATCTTCTTATTGATATATTCTTGAGAGTCCCGGCAAAGTCTATAGCTAGGTTTCGTTGCGTATCGAAATTTTGGGCATCCATACTTGTTCGACCGGATTTCACTGAGCTGTTCCTGACTAGGTCTTCCACGACTCTTGTTCACCTTCCATTCTCATGGAAAGTTATACTTCTACTCTGCACCTCAACCTCATAATCCAGATGAGAACTCGTCTATTGTAGCCACCCGTTATCATAATTATTCTCTAAGAGATGTTTCACTTGAAATGCGTTCCCCTCTCTGCGGATTGGTCTATCATCACTGTCGTCAGGATGGAAGAAAATATTCTCTTATTTGTAATCCCCTCACAGGAGAGTCCATAAACTTACCCGACCTGGATATTGAGGGAACAAGCTTTTTAGGATATGATCCCATCGCCAAACAGTATAAAGTGTTGTTCTGTTCACAGAACAAAACAAACCACATGTGTGATGAGTATCAAGTTTTGACATTGGAGACTGGAAAGCATTTATGGAGAATGATCAAGTGCAAACCCCATTATCATATTTTTCACTGGAATAGGATATGCATAAATGGTTTTTTGTATTACCGAGCTAGTTTCGAAGGATCTCATATGATAGTTTGCTTTGACGTCAGGTATGAGAAGTTCCACTTTATTAACATGGATAAAGGCATGGTACTACGTCCTTCTTCTACTTTAATTAATCAACTACAAGGGTAAATTAGGTGCCCTTCAGTATACACATTAATTGGTACAACACTATAAGTCTTGAGTTGTGGGTTCTAGACGATGTTGGGCATAAATGGTCTACGCATGTCTACGTATTGCCTCCTTTGTATATTCAGATAATTAAGGAGACCATGTTGCATATTGTTGGAATGACTGGTAGAGGTGAAGTTGTTTTGTCACTGCATGGCTACTATCAACCAGGCTCTTTCTATGTTTTTTACTACAATCTTGAGAGGAACACATTAATAAAAGTCGGTATCCAAGGATTTGAAGAGTTTAAGCATCATTATGTTCACACCTTTTTAGATTATCTAGAGAATGTGAAGCTTATGTAATTTTTACAGCTTCCTTACTTAAAGACTGTATACTTTGGATTTCAAGTCTTGTGATAGTGTTCTTTTTTAGATTGTTTTGATTTCAACTTTCTATAGTATAAGAGCTAGTTTTTGCTTTAAATTCTCATCAATCTTTGTGTGCCCTCGTTTCACAGGGAATTCTGATTTCTATCGGCTTTATATTTGCTCTGGCTTTTATAATTTATACTCTCGTTTTTAAGATTTGTCTTGCTTAGTATTTCAGTTGATTAATGTCTATATATATATATTCTAATTAGAGCCATTCCATCTTTTTTTTTTTAAATCACTACCTTTGATTCTTGTCGGATGGTATGATACATATCTTTAATAAGAAAACAACTACTGGTGAATCGAATCGAACTGTACATGGAATGTTCATGTCACACACTTCTCATAAACAAAGATACCAATTCAAATTGTGATCTCGTGATTTTCCAATATTTTTCTTGAATGGGTTCAAGATTACCTATTTATTCAAACATTGTTGTTGTTGGTACCGCTTGAACCAATAATGCAAACTACACCTTTCTTCTCTCTACTCAAAAACTTCTTAAGCGATCTTAACCTTGTGAACATCGGTGACTTAGGTTCTTCTTCGTCGATCCTCTCCGATAAATTCTCACTTGAATTCGCCGGAATGTCCACCACAACCGCCGTCACTTCTTGTGCTCTGTTACAGGTATTGGTACTACTACTAGATTCTTGTTGATGACCGTTAGAAGAATCTGCAAAATCTCCAGAAAGAGAATCTTCAGTAACAACGAGGCCTGCACTTCTAACTTGATTCTGATCTCCCCAAACCAGTACATTTGTCGGAAAACTCAGAGGTTCTGTCGAAAACTCAATTACAGGGCTCTGATCTTGAGATGGATTATGCTGATTACTCGAGTGCCCAGATTCAAAGTTTTGATTTTGAGATAAACCCTCACTTCCTCCTCCATGTGTCGTCTCTTCCACGGAACCAACAGTGTTTCTACAGAGAGGACAAGTGGAATGAGATTGAAACCACATGTCGATGCAATCAACATGGAACCCGTGATTACACCTTGGCAAAACCCTAGCTTTGTCGCCATCAACGAGTTCAGAGAGACAAACAGCGCATTCTAGCCCGTCTTTGAAGTCCGTAGACTTGTAAACAACAACATGGATCGATTGGAGGATTTTAGAATCAAGACCAGCGTTGTGAGGAGGATCTTCTTGACCTTGAGCGAAGACGAAACGAAGTCTTCGATGATTACGACCGATGACTGTGGAGCCAGGATCGTTGGATTGGATTAGGTTTGGGTTGAAAAGTTGTTCCACACGCCACCAGAAGAGTCTTGCGTAGAGATGAAGCAAGAGGAGAAACAGAATCCCTGTGAAAATCGATATGGTTGCGAATAGTAAAACTTTTCCCATCGTCTCCTCTCCTTCGAATTTTCTGAAAACGGAACTATTAGAAACCGATTCTTCTTCCATGTCGCTGACAAATGGTGAAACGCTGATGAATTTGGGTCAAAATTAAAGGGGAAAAAGTTTCAGACTTTTTGCGTGGAAAGGAAGGAAAACGAAAGATTCTCACATCAAGACAAAGATCGTGAGGAGTAGAAGAAGCCAAAAGATCAATGCTTTATTGAAAGTGGTGAAGCTTTTAATTAGCGAAAGAGATGAAGTAAAAGAGAGGATTTTGATGTCGAATTGTGGTTGGAGGTCCATTAATTTTGAAGAATTTGTCTCTGGCACCAGAATTCACGGCAAAAGGTCGATGAGAAACAAGACTGGTTCAAGGATGTTCAAAAAGTTGGGGACACAAGTCATTGGAACACGCTTTTGGGGTTTTGACTTTGGTTTAGTCAAATTTCTTCTATTTGTCAGTCAACATCAGCTTTTAATAACAAGTTTACTGTGTTCAAAAATAAAATAAAACAAGAAGTTTACTAACCTGAAACCTAAACATATGTACGACTAGATTAGGATCCGCGTATACGTAGGTTAACACTTAAAATTTTTATAACCCATATAAAAAAACAAAAATTTGATATTATGTAAAATATTTAAAAATTATTTAATTTAAATTTTCTATTTATTTATTATTTTAAAATTAAATTTTTTATAACACGTGTAAAAAAAAATAATAATAAAACCCGCATCTCGGGTTTATAACTAAAATTTTTTTAGCCCGTATAAAAAAAATAGATATTGTGTAAAATATTTATAAATTTCTTAATCAATCATGTTTTAAAATTTTATATTTTCATCCGGTGAAATCAATTTTTACGCATCAACCTCCTCTGACGTTGACAAAAGAANAATTAGTAACTTATCAAAATGTGTAAAACTATACGAAAATATCAATGTTTAGATCCAAACCTCTATTATCACACAATAGTCATATCAAACGTAAATAGCCAAATCACCAATGCAATTCATCTATTCAACCAATGAAATAAATCATAGGGTATCTACGTACTAAAATTTAACAAAATAGTTCGACACCAATTATTAAAACTTATAAATCAATACTAAAAGAATTAGATTTTGATCAAAAATTATTTTATCATACAATGATAGCTTCATGACCAATCAATTAAAAAGTAACCCAAATTTTCATGCATCGATACATATGGTTTGTTGCACATCCTCAAAATCTACAAGCATAATAAAAATTACAATTAAATGTTCTATAAAATTATATTAACAATTATAAAACGCAATATACCCATATGAGCTGATACGAAAACCTATCAAAGTTTATATATAGAAATCTGAGAGGCGGTGAAATTTTTTAATTTATATAATCCTTTTTTATTTTAGAAATATTAATTTAAAATTATAATGAGAAATTGCTAGAAATGCCCCTACTTCTCTGTCACTTTTCAAAAATGCCCATCTCCCTTATGTTACTAAACTTTTGCCAAAAAGTGACAATTTTGCCCTTAATTAAGTCAGCGCAATTCCTTAGTATCGGTCGATACCAACACCTGGTATCGGCCGACACTAAAAAAATCCTGCGACGCTCTGACGGACCTGTGTCGATCGATACCGCCCCTTGGTGTCGATCGACACTACTCCAGGTCCTTCACGAACATATGATCATTAAGGGCAGTTTTGTTCTTTGGCAATATTAGGAGTATTTTTAAAAATGGACATATGAGGGGGGTATATTTGATTAAGGTATGATTGAAGGGGCATTTTTGCAAATGCCCTAATTATAATTAGTAATAGAATTTATCTTTTTACATTTTTAAAAATATTTAAATTTAAAATCCTCTTAACATTATCTTTTTATTTTTTATATTTTTAAAACTATTTATGTTATATTTTCTTAACATAATCTTTTTACATTTTTTAAATTTATTTTAATTTTTTATTTTTCACATAATTATCTTTTTATATATTTAAAATTATTAAAAACAAATATTTTTTTGGCACTTGTCAAAATCTCTAACCAATAGATATGACACGTGTCACGATCCCTTGCGTTGCTAACTTTGAAAACCCTATATAAAATGAGTTTTCTTTATGTGGATTTAGTGTAATAAAAGCCCATAAATTTGTTTAGAAGGCCCGATAATAGGCCCTTTTACGTTTGCTTTTGGGGATTGCAAGAAGTCAAATCACCACCAGTAAAAAACAAATCTGAACGTTAGTAAAATTTCAACGGTCAGAAAATAATCACGCGATTAGAACAACGGCTAATATCAAGTTGATATTGGACAATCGGGTATCCAATCGGGTTTCGGGTAAATTGGTATAAGACATATAAATACCGATTGATATTTTACAAAAAATTCGAATCGGTTCGGTTAGTAACTGGCCGGGTTCGGATCGGTTATCTACTCCGATTTAATATCCAAAGTGTACTGAAATTGTTTTGGGTTATAATTGGTTCGGTTATTTTTAGTAACCAAAATATTCAAATAACCGATTCATACCCGATATCACCGATTAAAATTAGAAATAACCAACTAATTAACCAAAATAACCGATTAAATAACCAAAACAAAAACTTAATAACCGATAAGTAACATAACTTTAGCCAAAACAACAACTTAAGAACTTAATTTTAACATAGTTCCGTATTGGGAAGAGAAGAAATTATGGTGTTAAGGTATCATGATCCTAAAATGCTTAAAGGGCCTATACTTGTTTGTTTAGAGGATCGGGTAAAATCGGATACCCATATTAACTTAAGGTAAAACCCGAACCGGACCGAAGTCCATTCTACCTTGACATCGAAACCCATTCGGTGATTTCGATGAAACCATATCCGAACCGATACCGCTTTAACCGGGTGCCAACCGGTGCGGTTCTTAGGTACCGGGTTTTTTGCCCAGGATTATCAACGCCGTTCAAATTCTCTCTCCTTGTCTATATAACACAGCTCTCTCTTTTGTCTTTTTCCAGATTTTCAAAATTCAGTTACGCTGTCTTTTTTTTTTTTTTTTTTTTTTTTTTTTTTNCTATCTCTCTTTCTATTTTTTTGTAAAATCGATCTGCAAAACAGTCTCTCTACAAATTAGATATAGCTAATAGTCGGAGGTTTTAGAGATGAATTGGACGATTACTTGGGAAGAGATCTTTCAGATGTTATCCGATCATCGATGGTGGTGTTAGGATCATTAGGTTTTGTTTACTTGTCACAAAGAAAGGCTGAACAATATCGAACGATCTCTTCAATCTTCTCAACAACAAGGTCTTGGATCCTCTCTTCTTAGGCCATGTTCTTTTATGGATCGCTGCGATCCAATCAAGCAACCAAAATTTAAAGAAGAAAAAAGGAATAGATGGCACGTTTTTCAATAAATTTCTGTCGCTAATTGTTTAAAGACGACGCCGTGTATTGATTTTTCGGTCGCTGAATTTTTTGACGACTCCTGAATCACACACCACCGTTTTTTCCAGCGACACTTCCATGTTTTCCAGCAACACCTCCGTCTCTGTGTTTTTCTGTCGTTTTGCTTTATTAATTGTTTTAGTCATCGTCGTTTTGCTCCGATACGGTCGCTGTCGCAGCGATCCATAAAAGAACAGGGCCTTACTCTCTCTCTCTTTCACATTTAATCGCTTGATTTCTTGCTTCCGTTTCGTTGATTGTTGCTACTCTCGAATCCCAAATCTGAGTTTTTTGTAATTCAAATTGGCTTTGCTCGGATTCAAGTGAAATTTTCGGATCGGATATCTCTCATCTTAATTATCAATTTCTTAAGGTTTTTGTCACTAATTAAGCAGTTCTTCACCACTTCGTTACATCACTACGCATCCAAGTTTTGAAGATTTGAAATCTTGAATCATGTTTATGGATGATTTAGGTTATTTGTTTACTCTGCTCTGAATCAATATTCCTTTGTTTGTTTTGTTTCTTCCGCGTTTTTTGTGTGGGTTTCTTGTAATTTTCATGAGATTTGACTATTCTGGGTTTGTGTGTGTTGTTTTATTTATGCAGATATGGTGAAGTTTTACGGAACGTGTGATCCTGGTGAGTTATTCTTCACTAGTGTTGAATTACTCTTGCTTAGCTCCAGAATGTGTTTTTGTTTCTAGTGGCAATGTTATGTTTAAGATTGTATGTTTCCGCTTTGTTTTGAGAAAACATGTTGGAATTGTATCCTTTGATTGACCTGCAAAACAGAAAAGCTTGAGTGAGAAGAAGATGAAGAAAAGAGAAGAAACAGAGCGAAGAGAAGAGGATGAAGAAGATGTCGTGACAAGAGGTCAACGACAAAGAAAACAAGGAAGCAAAGTCAACAAAAGAAAGTTGGGTTTGTCTTTGAGTGTTGTAATGGGCCAACGAAATAAGTAAGGCCCAGTGAGAAAGAATGTTGTTTTGGTTAGAGTCTAAGTCTTAGTTAACTACCAAGTTAGAGGTTGCTTGTATCTTTAGTTAAACTAGAGTGGCTAAGAGTTGTTAGTGTAGTGTGGCTTGTGTAAGAGAGTTAGTAACTAGGAGTGTGGTTTAGTGTGTAAGAGTCATGATGGACTAGAGTATGGTGCATGTGTGAGGTGAAAGTAGAAGATGTAGTATAAGTATGTGTGTGTGTCTTGTAAGAAAATTATCCAAGTTGT
Source organism: Erysimum cheiri (assembly GCA_900406345.1). Classification (NCBI taxonomy): domain Eukaryota; kingdom Viridiplantae; phylum Streptophyta; class Magnoliopsida; order Brassicales; family Brassicaceae; genus Erysimum; species Erysimum cheiri. Next base: position 16,331 of record OVAQ01001492.1, read on the forward strand.
TATCAATGTAGTCTCTTGTGTTAAAACGTTTCTTGTTTTCTCTCTAGACAAAGAAACTAAACAGATTGAGAGATAGAGAGATGAAAGAACTAATCTTGATGCTTAGAGATGAGTGAGAGTGAGAATGTAACTTGAGAGAGATGAGAGATGGTGAACCTCTGAGTGAAACAAAGGAAGAACCCAAAAATGCAACAGAACAAGCATCAATTTTTTTGGTTCATGAATTTGTTCACTCATCAATGGTTGAGTGATTGCGTTTATTGTTTTCTTGAGTTCATATCTCACTTAAGACTAAAAGCTTTCATGAGCCTTTCTAGTTTTCTCCTTTGTTCAAAGCTTTATTTTGGATTACCTTCGTCCTCGGATTTGTTCTCTAGATAAAGCTTTTTGGAGACTTTCTTGTTGGTTGTGGTTATCTATATATTTGCAGCTAAAGATTGAGTTAGTCCTCTGTCTTGCTTCACTTAAAAAGTGTTTCATTATTGTTTATGGACTTCCAAGTAAGACATGAGAGGTGAATCTTCACGTCGAGGAAGTTCCTCCTGAGCTTCTTGAACCAGGTTTATGCATTAATTTATGTGTGGTAAGGTTATAATGACCATTCTAGCATCTTTTTGCTTTATCTCGTTGTGGCTTTTGTTAACTCACTTGACCTTGGACTCTGTTAAACTCTTCTTGCAACTGGTGTTCAATTTCTATCTTTTGCTTCATGAGACAAAATTAAAGCCACAAGATTTACTAACATGGACCAATTTTATTATAGTTCCATAAAGATCTGCAGGTCAATTGGTAACAGCTTGTCATGTGGGAAGGTTGTTAAAGGGTGGGGACCTGGGTTCGAGTAACGCCAGGCGCATCAATAACCTACTTGTGGGCAGGAGGGCCTGCGTGCCAGAGTGGGCCCACAAGAGAGGGGTTAGGGTCGATGCGCTGCAGCGCTGTAAGGATGCCATGTGGCGGGGGTTGCCACATGGGCATGACGGGTCCCACGGGGCAGGTTGTTACATAGAAAAGTCGACTTTTAAGTAACAACCCGCCCCGTGGGACCCGCACATTTGTTTTCATTATTTGTTTTCATCATTTTTTGGATAAAAAACTATTATCGATTTATCCAGGTCCTCAACCTTATTTCCGAACTGTAATGAAGATTTTGCAAAGTTTATTTGCTGAC